>PVIC010058866.1:0-10268 GCA_004025085.1 Thryonomys swinderianus | reverse complement strand
TTTTTTTTTTTTTTTTTTTGCTTTTTGAGACAGGGTCTCGCTTTGTAGTTCAGGCTGGCCCTGAGCTCACTATTTAGCCCAGGCAAGCCGCCACGAACTCAGCAATCCTCCTGTCCCTGCCTCCCGAGTGCTGGGATTACAGGCGTGAGCTACCACGTCCGGCATTATGCTCTTGTACTTTTGACCAATGTAATTCCACTGTTCCATTCTAAATGATTACTGATATTAACTACATAGGTGGAATCACATAAAATGTTAACAGGCTCTGCCAGAGTACATTCTAATATAGTAATCACAGCAACTAATTCTGCTTTTTGAGCCAAAAGTCCAGGGTTAGCAATTCTCTGGTGATTTTGCACAGTCCAGTAAGCAGCAAAACCTTGAGAGGATTCAACCAAATATGTAGAAGCATTACTGTAAGCTGTATGTTGCAGTGGTGGCCTTGCTGAATGAGCCTAGGCATTTGATCTACATGGGTCCAAAGACTCTTTGTAAGCTTGTAAGGTCAACAAAGCCATCTGATGGGTTGATATTTATTATTCACTACTTGACCAAGGAGTCCAGTAGGAAAGTGAGGAGTTGGAAATACAGTCAGCATAAAAGGCACCATTAGGCTAATTCTAAATACCTGTCTCTCTGCCAAAGCAGCCTCTATTACCTGGAGCTAGTTAAGGGCTTGAGATGTGAATGTGAGAGCATGAGAAGAGTTGAAATCTGGATTTCCCTGTAATGTTCTATATAGATTGCTTAAGTGGTATGAAGGTATTCCTAATTTTGGGTGAGCCCAATTAATGTTCCTCAAAAGTCTTGGGAAATCATTCAGTGTTTGTAATAAGCCTCTACTTAATGTTCATTTCTGGACTTGAATTGCTCTTTCTGTTACCAAAGTTCCCAAGTAACTGTAGGGAGGGATAGTTTGAATTCTCTCTGGGGCTATGCATAACTGGCATTGTACCAAAGCCCATTTAGTTGCTGCAGATAAGACAAGTTGTTGCTGAGAATTAATACCAAGTAATATAACATCTGTGTAATATATTATATGGTCTTGAGGAAATTTTTTTCTCAAAAGATCTAAAGCCTGACCAATGAAATATTGACACAGAGTGGAACTATTCATTCCCTGTGGCGAAACGGTCCATTGATATCAGTGTATTGGCTCAGTAAAGTTAGTAGCAGGAATAGAAAATGCAAAATGAGATCAGTCCTGTAGGGTTAGAGGATGGCAAGAAAAAGCAGTCCTTAAGGTCAGTAACTACCATAGGCCAGTCCAGCGGGACTGCAGCACTTACAGATGTGCCCTATTTTGCCACAATTAAAATACTGTTAATTAAACCAAACACAGCTTGGGCAAACAGAGGATGAATGGCCTTCCTATGCACAACTTGAAAGAAAGACCGTCCTCAGGAAGAGTTAGCCAGGCTCATCTCTTTTTAAGAGCCATCTGCTGATACGCCAGTCCAGCAGTATTAGCTGTGTGACTGGAGCTGAGTACAGACCTATCCCATCAGCTTTTCTTCGGTAAGCCCTGGGTGTCCTCTGCCTGATTCTGTCGAGACTGCTCAGCTGCTAATTCTTTATAGTTAACATGAAAAGTTAAGTATTGCCCTGAAGAGGGGAAAGACCTAGCTAAATGCTTAATATCTAAGGAGGGAAGTACAAAACTCCTATTACAGACTCCAGTGAGGCTGTTGTGAAAGGTCCTTGAACCCCGTTCTTCATGACACTGGATTTTTTTTTATAAATTGAATTCTTTATTGGTACAATTTATGTACATCTCAAAATCATGTATAACATTGGGGAATTTGTACCAGTATATGACACAAGTTAATTTTCATTTTTACCCATATCCCTACCCACCCACACCTCCTCACCCCCTTTATACATGCTCTTTTATTTTCTTTCTGTATCATATTTATTCCTTCCCCTCATCACATTCCCACACCAGGTTTCCTATAGAAATTTTGCACTCTATTAAAGCTGTCATACTTTCTAGAGCTCATTTGCATCTACAGGAGTTCATGCCAAAGAGAAGATCCGGTAATGGTCTATCTGTGATCTACTGATTTCACTTTTTAGTATATCCTCCGGGTGTCTCCATTTGCACCTAAATGGATCGATCTTGTCATTCTTTATGGCAGAGTAATACTCCATTTTGTAAAAAAAACCACATCTTCTTTATCCACTCTCCAGTTGATGGACATTTGGGTTGTTTCCAAGATTGAGCTATCACGAACTGAGCTGCTGTGAACAAGGGTGTACATCTATCTTTCCAATGTGATTTTTAAAATTCTTTTGGGTATATTCCTAGCAGGGGGATAGCCGGGTCAAATGGAACCCCTAGTCCTAGTTTTCTGAGAAATCTCCACATGGATCTCCACAATGGTTGCACAAGTCTGCAATCCCACCAACAGTGGAGAAGGGTTCCTTTCTCCCCACAGCCATGCCAGCATTTATTGTTGGTTGATTTTGTGATCGCGGCCAATCTTTGTGGAGTGAGATGAAATCTCAGATGACACTGGATTTTAATTCTTTGACAATTTATACTGTAGAGGGTTGCGCTCGTGAGCACATATTGTGGATTGTTAGGGTCGGGGTGAACAGGAATAGGAAATACACACATTCCCAAAGGCTTTCCACTCAGTAGTCTGTGCAACCAGTCTTAGATAAGGAGGCACTACATCTGTCTCAAACACAGATGGAGAAAGGGGAGAAGGAAGAAAAGGGGACCAGGCTCTTCACCCTTATTTGCATCTTCTCTCAAGGGTGCACACAATAAGTGTAGGGTGTTTCCCTGAAGTTAAAAGCAAACAAAAGCACGGACTAAGCTCCATGTGGAGAAAGTTTTAGGGCATACAGCAAAGCCCTGGATAAAAGCACATTCTGAACCCTCTCTTACTCCATCAAACGCAGCTGTCTGAGCAAGCCAAGAATTATGTGTCATAACATCTTCTAACATCTGAGAAAGTGACTGGATACTAACCTGAGCGCCAGACTGGAGCAACAGAACTTCCAACAAAGGAACAGAACGCTGTACCTCAGCTGATGAACGCTGTCCCATTACTCTGGCTGACTCCTCCACACACTCATGTTCCTTTTCTCTCATTTCTTTTTGCTGGTCTGCACCTTTCCACTGTGGCAGTCCTGTCACCAATTCACTAGACTTCTATCCAGAGAAGACTTCCTTGACCAGGGGTCCCTTTCGGACACCACCCATAAGAACCAGCCTACCAAGCTGAGCTCAAACCTTACTATGGGGTGATAAAGATGAAAAATAAAGAGACAAAGAAACAAGTTCAAATCTAGGAGATGAGTGGGCTTTCATCTCCCTTTGACATAGAGCCCCGAATGACTGGCATACCTTGGCTCATTCACTCAGACAAGGTCACGAGCAGTTAAAGTCCACAGGATCCACCTGTCTCCTAACATCTAGGTACATCTCCGGGGAAACAATTCATATCACATGTTTTTACTTCTCCCTGCAGCATGTCAGCATGCTTGTGTGCCTTCTTTTTCCTCAGTGCTCGCCAAGGAAGCCAATTAGCCTCATCTAAGCTCTTCAACATGTTGATTAACTTTAAAATGCATGTGCTTCTCTTTTACTTTTAAAATGCGACTACTAGACAAGTATGGCTCACATTCCATTTCTACTGGACAATGTTGCTTTTGAGCCTTCGTTCTCAAAGTACAAAATTACCACTGCCTGGGTCCACTTGCCAGAGATTCTGATGAAACTGGCTTGAAGTAGATCTCAGCATTGGGATTTTTAAGCTTTCCTTGGAGAGCCACCAAAGCTTGTGAACCACCATCTTGGGTTAATGTAGATTCATTAATTCCACCTGATAAGTAGTGGCATGATAGGGCCTTTACATCCTTTAGAAGTTTCCCATTTTTGTAAGACTAAAATGTCCAATTAGGAAAGTAGTAACTTCCTTAATTAAGGGGTATGAAATATCCCCCCTAAACTCAGCTGGAGTTGAGATGATACTATTCTCCCTCCACTTCGGGTAGATGCAAACATACCCAAATAGAAGAAAACCCATCTCCAGAAATCCCTCGCAGCGCTTTCAGGAATTTATTTCCATAGCTGATGGAGTGGATCTCAGACTTCTGGATATATGGGTCAATCTCTTTCATTGTCTGTTTAAAAGCAGGTTTCTGAGCCCTACTGAGTTACAGTCAGTCTGTGATAGGGTGGTCAACTATCCTGCTCTGCTTAATACTATGCCAACTTTGGTTTTAGTACAGAAAGTATTGCAAACTGGGAGAAGTGGTCATCCTCCTCTAGGGAAGTGCATCTCTAACAAGTTGTCCAACCAATATGTCCAAGCAGAGTTTGAGAAGCACTCCCCAAAACACAGAATCACAAATACATTGTAGTGATCTTCCTGGATTAACCAACTCCCCCCCCCCCCCAAATAGCCACTGAAGTTACACAAACATCAAGTCAAACAAGTAGGTAGAAATATTGTTTTTATCTACTTAAACATGCCCCAAATTATTTAACACTATATGAAAGAATTATGAAAGAGTTTGCTCTGGTAGCCTTGAAGGATCTATTTCATTGTCAGAAATTTAGCAGACACAGAGAACATGGAGTCAAAATGTATAGCATTAAAATCACGCTGACCCTGAGTTTGACTGTGACTTTGGGGGAATTCCTAGACCTCTCTGTTACTTCAGTGTTTTCAGCTAGAAAAAGACAAATAATCTACACATACACTGAAGGTTAGCTATGAGGATAAAAATGATCTGTTACATTGAAAAATCCCAGTTGGGGGACATTCTACAACATACCTCACCAGCACGCTTCAAAACTGCCAAGGTCATTAAAAACAAAGTTGGAGAAATTGTCATCGCAGAGAAGAGCCTAAAAAGACGAGATGATTAGAGGTAATGCAGCATCCCGGAATAGTGAAGGATATTAGGTAAAAATTAAGGAAATCCAAATGCACCATGGATAGCAATTAAATTATGTATTTAAATGGTTACTGCTTGTTACAAATGTAGCACATTAACGTAAGTCATTAATAACAAGCTGAAATGGGTACAGGATCTATGGAAAGTATCTGTACATCTTTTTTTTTTTTTTCCTTTTTGAGACAGGGTCTCGCTTTGTAGTTCAGGCTGGCTCTGAGCTCACTATGTAGTCCAGGCAAGCCTCGAACTCAGCAATCCTCCTGCCTCTGCCTCCCAAGTGCTGAGATTACAGGTGTGAGCCACCACGCCCGGCATTGTGGTATGTGGTATTGATTGCTGGTGGGCATGAGTCTCCATGCCCAGCATTGTATGTGGTTACCGGAGATCGAACTCAGAACCTTGCGCTTGAGAGGCAGGCGCCCAAACCACTGAGCTAACCCTCCGGCCCCGTATCTGTACATCTTTGCAAATTTCCTATAAATCTAAAGCTATTCTGCAATTACCAGTTTTTTTACAAAAATAAAATGTTTCCCATAGCAGTGCCCAAGTGACTGTTACTTTAATTGTGAACAGTACATTTGAGATGACACAAATAAGATCAATTTGATTAAACATCTTCAGGATGAAGTAGGAGCTTGAAAGCCTCAGAGGTCAGAGCTGATGGGAGAGGATGAAAGGGAAAATGAAGAACACAAGAGTCTGCTTATCTTGTTTGCAGGCAGCCCCGAGCCTCGTCCTGTCACCCATCCCTGTTGCTTTTCTTCCTGGTGTTATTCAGGTTCTGCAATTATTTTATTTATTCAGTGTTCTTCATTCCAAGCCCAACTTCACCTCACCTTGCCGTAGACAGCCCTTGGAGACAGAGGCCTTGTTGGTTTCTGTTGGTGCCATATCCACCATACCTGGCATAGCACTTGGCATCATACAGAAACTTTATCCGAATAAATGATACCAATGACCACCCGTGGGAGGGGAGAAAACACTTCTCTTGGATTAGAGCTGGAATCCTTTTTATACACATTCAATTATCTAAGCCTCCCTGTAGGTCCCTGCCTTTCAAGAAATAAAGCCCAACAAGCAAATAAGCATAAATACTACTCCAAGACCGAGTAACATCGCTTAGGGGGAAACGTTCAACACTGGGGTCCAAATGTACTCTCAGGTTGCAATTTATGTTTGCAAATACAGGATTGAACCTAAGTAGAAATACCTTATTATTATTTGTACCAAATCACAGCTTGTGTTTTTCACTTAATTTAAGCTTCACAATCACTTCGTTATTTAAATGAGGCAGATTGTTTAAAATCTCCATTTCAGCAATATAAATTTTTCTTAAAAAGAAGAAAAGAAAGGAAGAATTTAGATGGCATCAACATTACCACAGTTAATTAATGTGAAGTTCTACACTGTGGCACTTTCTCATTGCTGGGACAAAATATCCAACACCCACAACCTAAAGGAGGAGCGGGTAATTGTGACCCATTGTTATAGTTCCTGGTGTGCTGGCCCCATGGCAGGCCCTGGACAGTGGAAGAGCCCGAGAGGTGGAACGCTGTTTATGTCTTGAGTGCCAGGAAGCTGAGAGAGGAGGAGTAAATGAGGGAGACACAGCCTTCCTGGTCAGCCCCTCAGTGACCCACTTCTTCCAACCAAGCCCAGTACACTCAGTTGCTAACCTCAGTAGGGGATGAATCCATTTATAAGTATAGTGCTCCTCTGATTCAATCACCTTTCCAATGCATGAGGCTTTTGGATCTGGTACCCATTACAAGCTGGCATAACACAATATCACAGACCAGGTGTTTTAAAAATAGTCTGGAGGCTGGAAATACAAGGTCAAGATGCAGGCAACATTTTGTTTGTAGCGAGACCTCTGTCCTCTGCTCATGACATGGCCTTGTCTCTGTATATGCAGGTGGGGGGGTGCAAAGAGAGGGTGAGCATGTACTCGGGTGTCTCTTCCTCTTATAAGGACACTGGTCCTGTCTAATTTGATTACTATAGTTTCATTTGATCTTAATTACCTCCTTAAGCACCTTGTCTCCAAATACCATCACGTTAAGCGTTAGGCTTTCAAAATATGGATTAGAGGCATGTAATCCAGCCCTTTATAGGAATGTTCTCTAACAACGAGTAGGAAGGTTAGCAGGATAAGGACAGAGAAGCTAATACTTGTTGAACTGGGCAGAACTAACCAGGAGACCAGAGATCAACAAACTATGGCCTCTGGGCCCAATTTAAGAGTTCCTCTCATTTTGTAAATAAACTCTTGTTGAAGTACAGTCATATCCATTTATTTACATATTTTTCACAGCTGCTTTCCTACTACCAAGGCAGAGCGGAGTAGTTTGCACAGAGATATGGCCCACAGAGTCTAAAATATTTACTCTCTAGCTCTTCACAGAAAATAATGTGCCAATTCTTGAGTGAGACAAATATATGATGGTTCGTTTTACCCACAAAGTCCCTCAACAGTCATTTCACTGTTGAGGCAATGGAGGCTCTGAGAAGCACAGTGACATCTACATTCACACAGCTAGCAAGAAGAGACCCGAGCAGTCCATCAGTGGCAAAGACAGCATCCTCCCAGGCTCCTCACTACAAGGCTTTTTCCCTGGCACTCAAAATTGTACGGATGTGGCTGCCAGGCCTGGGGCCTCAGGACATCATCTGGTTCACACACTGCTTTGTACAATTCTTTCAGCTCAGGGGTCAAGGACTACTGTCACTTGGTCTAAAACATCGCTTCACTTCATACCTTAGCAGTAGTGACGATAGTTTTCTGTGATCCTCAATTTCTTGATGTTTTGTGTCTTTCAGTTTATGTTTTATGCCAGGGCATGTGTTTTACATGAATAGGATTTACACAGAAAACAGATCACTTACATTAAAGGAGGCTTGCAAATAATTATGTAGACCTTAAGGGGTTTTTGGGATACTTTTGCGATTCTTAGTCCTAAAAGTGATTGTTGATGCTTCTCATTCTTGGACACTGTTCCCTTCTTCACATCTGATATCAAACTGATGGAGCTGTCCCTATTGTAGGAATAAAAGTGAAATGTGATTATAAGTTGGGCTCTTGTTTGTAGGCATTTGTCAATAGAAAATAGTGCCAATATCCACTTCAAATTAGCTGAGGCAGTTTTCAAGTTATTTAGACAAGAATCCTGAAACTTTTTATTAGGACAGTGGTAAAATCTAAGAAAGCAAAGTCCAGTGGGGGTTAACTGTACTACTAGCTAATGGATGACGTACGATGAGTCCCCTGGCTGCTCTTCCTGTCTGTACTGACAAATTATTTACCTATAGATTCGTGGTGCTCTAGCCTGTCCAGCATCAGTTCTCTGAGAAAATTCTTCTCTTCTATTTCGTGCTGTCTTCAGTGAGCTATCTATCCCAGCATGCTCCGTCTGGCCCATCAGATGGCCCTACCTCCCCCAAACACAGTCCCTGATCCAGGGGAAAGACCGGGACTTTCACAGAGCCAACTCCCCAAGGAGAAAAGCTGGGTGAGAGGCCCTGGCACGGTGCTGCTCTGCGCTGAAGGGTGGAGGCAGAGCGCCTAGACCCAGCTCTTCCCAAGGACTCCTCCTCACCCCTGGACTTTTTGGGGATGTGAACTAAAACTTCCTGTTTCTGTTCAGACTGAGTTAAGCTGGACTTCTCACTTAAAATACAAAATGTTCTCACTGACAAAACATATTCCTAGGTTATCTGAATGTCCACCAGAAACGTGTCACAACCTCTAGAGGACACAAGATGCTAAGCACTAGGATCCCAAAGTGCTTGTCTAGCACCAACCATAGAATGTCCACTTGGCCCCTATGCTAGCTTGTAATTCTTTAGAGAAAGACAGCCTGTGGGCATGGGAAGTGATATAATTTCTTGGACATGTGTCTGCCTTCCCTTAGATACTAAACTGCATTCTGTACTCGATTCTTGAATCCTACATTTTTCTGTATGATAGCACTGCATGGAACAGCAGCAGTGCAAATCCTTGTTCTGATGACTTTATTGAAGGCAATCTTGGGGAAAATAAGATCAAGTTGGATTAGTGACTGACCTTCCCCAATATTGATCACGCCTGATAGGCTGTTACAGTGAAAGTCTGGTGCCAGGCCTGGTACACTTCCAAGCACCTTCTAGGAAACTGGCAAGGAAAAATTAAGTTTGCAGTACGCTATGAAGGGGCTACAAAATTGCCTCCTCTCAGACATATATATCTTTTCCTCTTAGTTTTCCATAGGAAACCCTCCTTAACCTGTCTAACACTTCCTCGCCAGATTATTTAAACATCTCTTCAAGTGTTAACTCTCAATCCCAATTTCCGAAAAGGAATTCTACAACTTTCCTCTTTTCGGCCGGAAAGGGCCCAGGCGGCCACTCACACCAGCCAAAAGCAATCCAGGTGGCTGGGAGATGCCGTGACGCCATCAAAACCGTGTGCTTGCATGTGCTGCAGGTAATGACAAATAAGCGCCCTGCTTTGCAGTTTAGCTTGGCTTCCTCTTGTTTCAGACTGAAGGGAATTAAAGGAAATTCTCAAGATGCACCAGAAAGGAAAGCTCTTTCTGTAAAAGGCAGTTCGCCAAGGTGCTAATTCCATCTCTGGTAGATTTCTTTCTTTCCCCAGGACTGTGTTTTTCATCCAGGAATTTCTGAGCCTGCCGTTTCCCACATCCAAATCCCACCTTTGAGTAAATAAACCAGATGAAGTGCTCACTGCCTCGGGGATTAGCAGAGCAGTTTCTGAACCTCTATCGCCCTCCAGTGGCAATTTGTTAGATTTTTTTTTTTTTTTTTTTTTTTTTTTTCCCTGAGACAGGGTCTCGCTTTGTAGTTTGGGCTGGCCCTGAGCTCACTATGTAGTCCAGCAAGCCTGGAACTCAGCACTCCTCCTGTCTCTGCCTCCCGAGTGCTAGGATGACAGGCATGAGCCACCACGCCCGGCACTGTGATATGTGTGGTACTGATTGCTGGTGGACGTGAGTCACCACGCCCAGCATTGTATGTGGTTACCAGGATCAAACTCAGGGCCTTGCGTTTGCGAGGCAGGTGCTGGAACCACTGAGCTAAATCTCTGGCCCACTTAGATCATTTTTTAAGAGACTAAAATTTAGGTTATGGTTTTCCTTTTAACAGATGGAGGGACGGGCCGGAGGGTTAGCTCAGTGGTTCCAGCGCCTGCCTCGCAAGCGCAAGGGCCTGAGTTCGATCCCCGGTAACCACATGTAACGCTGGGCGTGGAAACACGCCCACCAACAATCAACACTGCATACACAATGCCGGACGTGGTGGCTCACGCCTGTAATCCCAGCACTTGGGAGGCAGAGACAGAAGGATTGCTGAGT
>PVIC010058865.1:0-10296 GCA_004025085.1 Thryonomys swinderianus | reverse complement strand
GGGATCGAACTCAGGTCCTTGCGCTTGCGAGGCAGGCGCCGGAACCACTGAGCTAACCCTCCGGCCCCTTCTGCTAACTTTTTAAAAAGCAGTAGCCAGACCTTCCTTCCAGAGCCTGGGAGCCTCCCCTAGATTCCCCACCTTCCTCCCCGCCCTGGAGGTCACCCTGTGAGACCTGGACTGCCCGAGAGCCGCGCCTGAAGGTGGGTCAGGACTCCCCCAGGCGGTGATCTCCCGGGGCCCCCAGCAGGCCAGGGAGAGCCGGGCTCCGTCCTGGGCCACTCTGTCCCCCACGGGTAGGTGCGATTCCCGGGGTGCCCTCTAGGAACGCACGGCCTGTGGAAGGGTGGGAGAAAAGCCACCTCAGGAACAGCAGAAGGCCTGGGGAGGGCGAAGGGGAGCCAGGCGGGTGTGCGGAGATCCACGCGTCTGCAGTGGACACAGGACTGCAGCCGTTACTGGCGCTGGGCGCGGGAGGGCGCGCCAGGCTCTGAGCACCGCATGAGAAAGGCCCGAGCTGGCAGACGCAGAGGCGGAGAGCCGTGCAGGCCAGGGGGCGCGCCTTCTCCCGCTCTCAGTCTTCCGGGTCCTCACAACAACCTTGCGGGACACACGCTATGGCTTCCCCAGCACACAGGTGAAGAAACGGAGGCCCGAGAGTTTGCACACGGTGGGGCCACAGAAGAGGAAAGGCAGGGACGAGGTGCAGGTGCAATCGGGGCGGGAGGAGGCCTGTGCGCCTGCGCGCCTGCGCTGCCCTCGCTGCGCCCAGCACCCGGTCCCGCCCAGCCGCCGGCCGGGAACTGGGGAGCCCCACGAATCTTGCTGCGGCTCCCGGCAGACCCTGGCTGCGCGGCTCTCAGTGAGGACAGGAGGCTGCCCCTTCCCACCGGCAGCCTTCTCTCCCAGATCCACACCGAGTCCTCAAAGGCCTCTGAACCTGATTCTTCCATGAGCGAGGAAGCCCCCCGGGTGACGCCCATGGCCTATTTTGGCAGCGTGGAAACTGAGGCCCAGGGGACGGGGCAGTGAGCAGCCAGCGGATGGGCCTTGATGGCTTCCCAGGGGCACCTTTGTCCCCAAGGAAGGGGCAGCGAGGACACAGGCGGCAAGTTTTGGGGACAGGCCACGGGCCACTCCACACCTACCAGAACTTAGCGCCTTCTCCGAGGCGCTGCTCAGCATGCGAGGCGCTGCTCAGCATGCGGTGCCCAGGCCAGCAGGTCGGGGAGAGGGTGTGCCTCACCCTCCCCAGCGCCGTGACCGCCCGAGGGCGCTCTTCCCACCTCTGCCCGGCTGATGCCAGGGACGCCTGCTGGGCGCAGCATCCGGGTCCCAAGGGATCCCACACCCTAAATACAGGGTTGTGGCTTTTCAGTTCCCAGCCCCTGGCCCTCTTCCTTTCCCTCCAAATCCTGGACTCGCCTGAGACTTTCTCAGCCTGGGCTGCCTCTGTCCCGGTGAAAACAGCACCCAGGAGACGCTTCACGGTGACAGTCAGAGGACAGCCGGGAGGGTTCCGCCTGGCAAGCACCTCCTTCACCTGCCAGACTATGGGACCCGCCCCTTGGGGCCTCGGACAGACAGGGTCGGAGAGTGAACCCCTCCGGCTCCAACTCCAGAGAGCGGCTCTGCCCAGGCGCCAGCTACGCATGCGGCTGACGAGGAGGGTGTGGTGCTGTGGCCACTGCCCTGGGCCCGGGGATCAGCAGGGTGGTACAGCCCTCCGGGTCTGGAGGGAGCGCAGGCCCTTCCTTCAACCCGGCTATGGAAACATGTTGCTCTAGGTCGGGGCCTGGTCAGCCGGGCAGGCTTTCCTGAGCCCCATCGGGCCCCAAGATGAGCTTCCGTCAAAGTTCATCCATTGGCTCACGGGTCCCTGGAGGCAGGACAGTCCGGCGGCCACAGACCGGGTCACCGACCTCCACTTCACCCCTCGGCTTCCCGTTTGCCACCTGTGGAAGGGACGTGTGGCCTGGGAACGGCCAATGGAGCAGGTTCCCTGGAGAAGTCTGGCTCAGCGAGTTGTCTGGGGTCACTGTGCTTCCACGACCCCAGTCTTACCACAGGATGGCTTCCTTCCTCCCTTCCTTCCTTCCTCACTCCCTTCCTTCCTTCAGCCCCCGGAAGGCTCTCTAGGCTGCCCAGCGGAGCCAACTGTCCGTAGAGCAGGCCCCACCTCATAGCCCGGAGGCCTGGCACCTCTGCCAGGCGGCTCCACCTTCCAGCCCTGGCTGACCTCGGCCCTCCTCCCGAAGACCCATGCTAATGAGCTGCCGCAGGCCGGCACATCTGCTCAGCAGAAGCGCCCCCCACCCCCACCCCGGCCTCACCCACAACCCTGCCGCCCAGCAGCCTGCGACCCTGGAGGCTGCAGGAGGAGCTCCACTCAGCCTGAAATTTCACCCTAAAATGACAAGGCCACATCTCCGGCTAGGCATGCTGAGCACTGGCCCCGTGTCCCCTCGCAGCACACAGGCCCGGGACAGAGGTCTGGCTCAGGGCTGGGGGCGGGGTCACCCAGGAAACAGCCTCGGTTCTCCTTCTCAGCCCCAACTCGGTGCAAACCGCGCCCAAGCAGCCCCAGCATCGGGGAGTCCCAGGAGGATGGCACTTGGACAGTAACAAAGGGTGTGGGGTTTCTAGCTGACAGTTCCTCCCCCACCCCAGCCCACCTCTCCAGGCTCTTTCCGGGATTACTCCTTACAAGCTGGTGGCCTCCAGCGGGTAAGGGCCTCGGAAAGCTTGGAAATGCCGGCCGAGCCCCGGCCCCTCCACTGCGCTTAGAAAAGATCAGCGTGGCTCAGTCCGGGAGCAGGCCCGGCGGGCAGGTGGCCGAATCGCGGCCCCTGGCGCGGACTGCCCGGGGCAGGGTGGGGGTGGAACCGTGAGAGCCCGAGCGCCCCAGAAGACCGCTCTCCCGGCCCCAGTCCCAATTCCGGGGCACCCCGCAGGCCAGGCCCTCAGCGCGCGGGGGCGGAAGGAGGGTCCGTCTTTTATCGAGTCCAGGAAACTATCCACGAGCCCGACCGGGGGCCCGAGCGTCCTGCCCTGGCGGCCGTCGGGACCCGAGGGTGGAGGTGAGGGCGCCAAGCGCCCCTCCCGGGGCGGTACGGAGAGGTCAGGACGGGGCAGGGTCCAGGCCACTCCAGGGAGCCCGGAACAGAGGCCGGACAGGGCAGCACCAGAGAAGGCGCGGGAGGAAAGGGGCGACCGAGCGACAGAGCCACACGGACCGGGAGACAGGAGCCCAGAGCCCGGCACAGCTCAGCGCGCCGCGGGCGGCGAGGCCCGGGAGGAGCCGAGGACGCGCTGCCCGGCCCGCGGCCCGCCGCTCTCCTGCGGCCAGGAGCGAGCGCATCTCTTCCGCCCTCCCTCCGGGCCGCGGGAACTCTGCGGAGGGTCCGACCCGGCGAGAGGAAACGCGCGGCGCCCCCACCCCGCCCGGCAGCGAGGTCTCCGCCCGGTGCCGCGGCCCAACGCGCGGGGGGCGCAGCCGGGAGCAGCCGGGAGGGCGCGGCGGCCGAGCTGCGCGGGCAGCTGGGCGGACTTACCGGCGCAGCGGCGGCGGCAGCGGGGATCGCGGCGCCCGCCGGACCCTCGGGCTGGCGCGGCCGCGGTCGCAGGCGCCCCGGCGGGCTGGCGAGGCAGGGCTGGCGGCCCCGCGAGGCACGGCTGGGCTCGCTCGCGCCGTCTGCGGCCCGGCGGGCGCGCGGTGCGGAGCGGCGGCAGCGGCTCCGACGTCAGGGTGTCTCCGCTCCAAATAGGGAGCGAGGGCGGGGGCAGCGGAGGAGGCGCGCGGAGCGGCGGCGCGCAGGAGGGGCCCGGCCCGCGCCCCGCTCCCCGCTCCCCGCCCGCCGCCGCCCAGCGCGCCCGGCCGACCTCGGCGCGGCCCGACGGCGGGGACGGGACGGGGACGGGGCCCGGACGCCTGGGCGGCGCCGGGGTCGGGATCCCGAGCCGCTTGCCAGCCGCGCTCCTCCCCTGCCGGGTTCCAGGCGACCCTCCGCCCGCCGGACCTTCCCGAGTCAGGGCCCTCAGGCCGCGCTGGGCCTCGGGCGACCGAGGTGGAGTGTCCGTGGTGTGGGGACGGAGCGCTGCTGCCGCGCAGGGAGCGTGCGCTCCAGGCGGCCGAGAGCTGGCGCCGGGCCCGTCCCCACCCCGCGGACCCGGCCCTCACTGCCCGACGCCTGCCGGCCTGGAGGCCCAGTTCAGGCCAGTGCTGTTTGCACCTCGCGTCCCTAGACTTCGGATGAACTCCAGCCACTAGGCTTAAGAGAGCCCAGGAAGACCTGGGAGTCCCGCAACTCTTTGGAGCTAGAACTCGAGAAAATTTCTTTGGCTCTTGAGAAGAGCGGGGTGCCTGGCTATGTGTCCAGCCTAACGGAGACCACCTGACCAGTAACCAGGAGAGACTTGAGTGGAATGGGGTCGTGCTCCACTTTGTGTGGGGGTGGGGTGTGGAGGGAGGAGACAGCCTCGCTGAGTAGTCCAGGCTAGCCTCGAACTCACAGCGGTCCTCCTGCCTCAGCCTTCCCAGTGCTGGGATGACAGGCGTGCGTACCAGCCTCCCAGCCTCATGCTGTGTTTCTAAGAAGAAGGCTTGCTGGATCGGAGATCTTCCTTTATCTGAGATATTTTTGCTTTATCCTGGAGTTGTGTATCTAACGCAGCGTGGACAGAGGCCTGGAGTCACCTCCGTGGTGGGTGCCCCAGCCCACCTGCACGTCCAGGCTCCGGGCTATGTTCAGGCTGTTCCTGCGGCCTGCGGTCACCTTCCCAGCCCTCTTCATGACCCGGCAGATGCACCCTCCAAGCCCCGGTCAGCTTCCCAAGACCCTCAGGTACAGTAAACTACGCCTCCGGGGGTGACGCTTGAGCTCGGAACACAGGTTAGCTATCGCCCTTGAGAATACTTGGGCACAGCGCTCCCTCCACTAGACTGAGCGCCTTGAGGACAGGGCCCCGTGCCGACTCCGATGACCAGGGGCCTGCGGAGAGCCAGAGGAGACCTACTGTACACACGCCTGAGCGCTGTACTTACCATCAATCAGTCCTTGCATAATGGCCACTGTAATAACAGGTCTCGAACCCCTCAGTGATGCGAGGCTCTTTCTTTGCCTTCTCACAATAAAACCCATACAAGAAATAATGTTGTTATTCCCATTTAATAAGTGAACACAGCAAAGCCCAAAGGGAGGCTCTGTAGGACATCTAGAGTCACCCAAGGAAAAGACCATGCCGGTCACTGTCTAGGCTGCTGGGCACCCAGAAAACAGTCACTGTCTTGTTACCAAAGCATGCCACCGCTGCCCTGCTCTGCGGCCCCCGCCGGGCAGACGTCGGATGTGGGTGTTTCCCACCGCCCGCGGCAGGCCGTGGCAGTGCAGCCCACCCAACCCAGGGAGGGTCTCTAGGACAACACGACAGCCAAGTCAGGAATATGGGGTCGGGAGTTGAGTCACAGCTGTCTGGCAAAGACTGGCTCCAGGACGAGCCGGAGGGGACTCGTGGATGCCTCTTCGTGCCAGGCACTGGACCAAGCACCATACTGCCTCATCTCTCGTAATCCTTACAACAGCCCCTCACTGTGCCCGTGGCACGATCCCCAGAAGTGTGGTTACCTACCAGAGCCTAGTAAGTGGTGAAAGGTGGGCTTGAACCCACAGCCCCTCCCACCAGACCTTGGTGGGGCTGCTGATCGGGCCAGACCCAGGATCAGAGGCCCCCGATGGGAAGCCAGGGCCTGTCAACTCAGATCTCACAGCTCCAAGATGCACCTGGCTGGCAGTGCTGCTCCAGCTGCCCTGACAGGCCTGGCTGGCACAGGGCACGGGCCTGCAGCCAGAGCGTGCTGGCCCTTGGCCAGCCTCTTGGGGCCGGGGTAATGTGGGGCCCAGAGCTGGGGCTGAGAACTGGAAGCCCCTCTCCCCTGCTCATTAGCAAACATCTGGGTTCAGGAAAATGACCGACCTGGAATGTGACTGGGCTAGGGAGCCGCTCCCGCCCGCTCCGGGAATGTGGGCGCCCTCGCCCTCCCTCGCCCTCCCGCAGGGCACCGGCTTGGGCCAGCTGTTTCCTCTAATCCTGGCGGCCTGGCCTCCGCAGGGGGCCCGAACCTCTGCACTTCTGCTGGAGGAAGAGTGAAAAGAAGCCTAAGCCTTTCCGGACCAGATCATCGCACATGTCTGTCCTCCTCAAGACAAGGCCAAGGTCAGAGCAGGGCAGGCTCCAGTGAGCCCCGCGCGGGGCGACTCCTCGCTCCGCCGCCCACTGACTACAGCACTCCAGACAGTTGCACGTCTGCTCTTCGGCATCCGGGTCCGTAACGTGCAGTTAGCATGATCTGAACTCCACGGAGTGGTCGCCAACAGTCCCTTCGCCTATTTAGCAGATGTGCACGGTCCTGTGTGCCTCACAGACACCGGGGACACGGCAGTGGGCCGGGCCTTCCAGAAGCTTATGCTGTTGAGAAAGAACCTACGAACGGAGAGGTGGGTCTGCAGCAGCTCACCCGAGGGGTCTGTGGAGGATGAAGGTGTCATGAGAGGAAGAAGTACGGGTGGGAGATGCGTGCAAGACGGGAAGATTCACTGAGAAGCCTTGGGAGACACTCCGAAGAGGTGCCGTTTCAGGCGAGGGTCCTGGAAAACAGCTCGTGATCCATACAATGAGAGCTGTTTTAGGAGGTTCGTATATACAGCACAGAAAAAGAGCAGAGTTAGGCTCCCTGGACCCAAGCCAGGCTTTAGCACAAAGCTGTCTCATCTTCCTCGAGAAATGTGCTTCCTCAGCCTCAGTTTCCCCCATCTAGAAAATAGAATTTAATATCAGGGATTGAACCCGCGGCTTTCACACTGATTTATCACACTCAGTTATCACTGAGTAAAATAAATAACAGTTATCTCCTATTATTTATTTTACTTCATTTCAGTTTGGAAACCAAGCCTTGCTTAATCGCCCAGGTTGTCCACAGACACACAACCCTCCTGCTTCAGCCTCCCGCATGCTGGGGTTCTGGGTGTGGGCCACCATGCCCAGCTGGAAAGGAGGCATTTCAGTGGTATCCACCGCCAGGATTTCTGTGACATGGACATGAAGCACTGTGTGGAATCTGTCACTGCTGTGTTAGCCCGTCCCCTAGAGAAAAAGGATTTGCCGAAGTTCGCTCAGCACTTACTGACGGCTCCAGGCCCAGAGCCAGCTGTTCTCTGAGCCCCCCGCCCCGTGCCAGGCTGCAGCCTCCACCTCTCCGCCTGCACTGATGGGCTCGGGAGCCGTCTGTCCTCCGGAGGGCTGCGGAGGGCATGTGTGCCAAGTGAGTCCTTGCCCTGACCGGGCCGGCAGGAGTGAGAACGCCCGGACAGAGGTAAACTGCCCTTGGCAGGTAGAAGGTAGCGGACAAGAGTCAAAGACGGGGATCGTGTGCAAAGAAGGGGAGAGGTGAACGGAGAGAAGGGGTCGGGAATTCTGGAGCCGAAATGTGTATCTGTAGACACGTTACCAGATAGGTGAGCTAGGTCCAGGGATGGGGAAGAAATAAATCCTGTTTAACCACTTCGTTTTTTGTTTTTTGTAGTGGTGGTAGTGATATCGGGGACTGAAGCCAGGGGGTGGTGAATTACATCTCCAGCTCTTTTTCTTTGATATATAAGTTCTCCCTAAACTTTCGAGTACAATGATCCCCCCCCACTCTCTTCTCCCTCTCTGTTATTGTCTTGAGGGTGACAGAGACAAAGACAGGACTACAGAATTTTAAGCAGTGAGAACTAGTGTCAAAAATGGTTTTTTAGGGCCGGAGGTTTAGCTCAGTGGTTCCAGCACCTTCCTCGCAAGTGCAAGGTCCTGAGTTCGATCCCCGGAAACCACATACAATGCTGGGCATGGAGACTCACACCCACCAGCAATCAATACCACATACCACAGTGCCGGGCGTGGTAGCTCATGCCTGTAATCCCAGCACTCGGGAGGCAGAGGCAGGAGGATTGCTGAGTTCAGGCTTGCCTGGGCTACATAGTGAGCTCAGGGCCAGCCTGAACTACAAAGCATGACACTGTCTCAAAAAAAAAAAGGCTTTTTAGCAGCCAGGGATTTACCTCAGTGGTTCTAGTGTCTGCCTGCCAAGAACAAGGTCCTGAGTTCAGTCCCTGGTAACCACACACCATAGTGTCGGGCGTGGTGACTCAGGCCTGTAATCCCAGCACTGTGGAGGCAGAGGCAGGAGGATTGCTGAGTTCCAGGCTTGCCTGGGCTACACAGTGAGCTCAGGACCAGGCTGAACTACAAAGCGAGAGAGACCCTGTCTCAAAAAAAAAAAAAAATTTATTAGCACAAAGAAAAGCCCCCACTGGACAAGAGGGACAGGCTGGAAGCCAAGAAGCGCCTGAATCTAGATGCTTATATATAGCTGTTCACTGTCTGCACAGAAGACACGGGGGCAGAGGACCTGGGAAACGCAGGTTGGTGTGACCTGTCCGGCTTTTCATCATCAGTACATTTCATTAGACTTTTGTCTTTTGCACTCTAGTTTCCCTGGGGGCTCTGAGTTTATTTAGGCCCTTATATTTCATTTCTTTCTCTCCTGGTGTCACTCTGCCCTTGACACCGGTGACCCTAACAGCTCGGGCACGCCGGGGGTCAGTCATTCTGGCTGCTGAGACGCGGGCAGCACTCAGGGGCCCCTGTGAGCTCTGGTTAAGGCCCTTGCCTAGAAATGACGAGGAATACCTACCGGTGAACTGTCTGCATTGTCATTTGAGCTTCAAAACTGTCAAATATGAAGAAACGCCTGACCAACAGGCTAAGTATACATGGTCCAAATAATAAGGCTACAGGAAGCATCAATACCAGCCCCGCGAGGGGGTAACCAGGATACCCAGGGCTAGATCTCTGACCAGCACCCCCGTGACTCATAATTTTAGAAGCACAGGCAGCTAATTTTTGTGCTGCAACCCTCACCATTTTACTGATGGGCATAAGAACAACATTTTTCCTTTTAGCGACAGACACAAACCCCCGCCTCCGGTTCGCGGGCCGGAGGTCCAATCCCCTCCTCTGGTGTTGCAGGGTCACTGCTGTGAGTGAATCTGTATGGCTGGGGGGATGTCGGGCTCTGTGTCATTTGCTGTCAACTCTCAGTGAGATCAAAACAGAGCAGAGTTGCCGGGCGTGGTGGCTCACGCCTGTCATCCCAGCACTCGGGAGGCAGAGACAGGAGGATTGCTGAGTTCAAAGCCTGCCTAGGCTACATAGTGAGCTCAGAGCCAGCCTGAACTACAAAGCGAGACCCTGTCTCAAAAAAAAAAAAAAAAAAAAAACAGAGCAGAGTGAAGCAAAGTGACATCATCGTGAGACTTGCTAGACCTGCGAGACCCTGCTGACCTCTGATCTTATCTGTACGGGAAGAAGTTGAATTGCCCCTGTGTTTTTGTGGGGTCATCACCCTCACGGGAACCGGACTGGCCATGAGCCACCAAGAAGGCCTACTAGGGACGGCTACCCTCAAGCGCATTACCTGTCCGCTGGCGGGCAGGCAGGAGTGTGTCGAGGTGCACAGGGGAAGAAGGTTGCCCTTAGTCTCTACGCACACTGAGGAAACAAGTGCCAACAGACGGCGAAAGGACAGGGAACCAACGGGGCATCAGGCTGCACTGGCTCTTCAGTCCACAGGGAGGTTGATCTGCTAAGCAGGGTCTACACCTGGAGCTACTGGGCCCGGGGTACCTACCCCCGCCTGCAAGGAAAGCAGCAGCTGCTTTGACCGCGTGTCTGTTTTATTTACGAGAAGAGCGTCAGCTTTTTCTTATCTAGATGTAAGGAGTAGTCTTGTCCTCTGATGTGAGCTGGGCACTAGCAGGTTTTGTGGGAGGGACATTTATCCAATGTCTGGGGTTGAATCTGGACAGTTTTTTTTTAAGATTTTGTAGTAGGAGTGACTTGTTTGTATGACTGAATGTTGAGTTTCTGTTTTTTTGCCAGTCCTGGGGAATCAAACTTGGGCCCTTGGGCTTCCAAAATATAGACGATACTGCTTGAGCTACATTCCTAGCCCATGTTGAGTTTTTATAGCTGTCATTGTGGCTTTTTTAAGCCTCATTTCACCATAAGAGTAACCAGGGAAAACCAAGGTACATGTCTGTGGTCCCAGGACTTGGGAGGCTGCGGTAGGAAGATCAGGGCAAGTTAAAGGCTAGTTTGAATTATATAGTGCCTCCTTTACACATATCTAGCCTAAATTATTAAAAATTGTTAATTTTTATGTATCTTTTTGGCCATACTTTTTTTTTTTTTTTTTTT
>PVIC010058864.1:0-10252 GCA_004025085.1 Thryonomys swinderianus | reverse complement strand
CCTGAGTTCGATCCCCGGTTACCACATATAATGCTGGGCGTGGTGGCTCACGCCTGTAATCCCAGCACTCGGGAGGCAGAGATGGGAGGATTGCTGAGTTCGCGGCGGCTTGCCTGGGCACCATAGTGAGCTCAGGGCCAGCCTGAACTACAAAGCAAGACCCTGTCTCCAAAAAGCAAAAAAAAAAAAAAAAAAAAGATATAGGTACTGGCTTAGTCTTGGGGAGAATATTGAAGTAGCTCTAGAACAGCCATGGAATGGCCAATCTCAGGCTGTCCAGGGCTTTATGACAGTGCCCTTTAGATTTTAACATGGTGCCCCCAAGTTCTTAATGCCTGAACCCAAAGGTTTGATTCCGTGAGGTATATGTCCACTTCAGCTTGGCAGTGCTCTCTACTTAACCTAATCACTCAGGGATCTGGACTACCACAGTACAGTCTTCTCGAATGTTGCCAAGTGAGGCTGAAGATTTAGCTCAGTGGTTCCGGTGCCTGCCTAGCAAGCGCAAGTTCCCTGGTTCAATCCCCAGTAACCACATACAACAATACCAGGCAAGGTGACTCATGCCCACCAGTAATCAGTACCACAAACTACAATGCTGGATTTGGTGGCTCACGCCTGTAATCCTAGCACTTGGGAGGCAGAGGCGGGAGGATTGCTGAGTTATCCAGGCTTGCCTGGGCTACATAGTGAACTCAGAGCCAACCTGAACTACAAAATGAGACCCTGTCTCAAAAAAAAAAAAAAAAGTGTTGCCAGGTGGTATGTCAGCAAAAAGAGCTTCCAGGTCTGGGATTTAGCTCAATGGTTCTTGCACCAGCCTTGCAAACACAAGGTCTCGAGTACAAAAAAAAATCGTTAAGTGTGTTACTTATGAAGAAACTTATCTTTCCTCCACAAACCCATTGGCCAGTATTAGGTATATGTTCCTGCTTACCTAGAGGAGGGACCAGAGTGTGCAATCCCATGTTGTGCGTCAGAGAGAAAACTGAAGAGGGTTGATCAGAAGTACTAATTACCAACCAAATGTGCATTACATTTTTTTGATCATCACAACAACCCTCTGAGGTGGTTTCAAGAGGCCCAAGCTTAGGAAACAGAAACTGGGGCCCTAAGATCCCCTACAACTTGGCCCCAGATCTTTTGACTTACAGATTATTGATCTTTTCATGATGTAGGGAGGGCTACATCATTGAAGGGTTAAAGGAGGAGGAGAGTCACTTATTGATCAAGGTGCGTGTGTCATAGTCACTGAGGAGCTTGTGCATGTACATAATTGGTTCTACTGCAGAGACTGATTTTAGAGATCCAAAGTGGAGCTAGGAACAAGCCTTGGGTCATTCTTCAGAGATGGTTAAGAGCCACGAGTGAGAAAGCACTGCTATGGGGAGTGCAAGAGTGTGATTCAAAGCTTTGCTTCCTTCTTGAGCTCTGTAAGCTGCACAGTGCATCTTTCTTTCTATCCCATTACATTAGCTCTCTTGATTTGCTATCACATGGAAGGTAAGCATCGTTTTTTTTTTCTTCATTGCACTGTCCCTTACCTCTATAAGAGCCATGTTTGCAAAAACAAATGAACAAAGGAGTAAAGGGCATTTTTATGTTTTAATTTCATACATTGGGACTTTAAACATCTCTGAGCAGGAATTTCAGGGCCTGGATGCTGAGGCGGGGCCTCCAAATTAGGAAGATATTCTCAGTGAGGTTGCACTGTGCAAAGGGCACATGAGCCATGGATTCATTCTCCCCTTGCCTGGAATGGATCACAGAGACATAGACTTACATGAAGATTCTCTGTTTGATTTCAATACAGAAGTGAACAAACACTGTCTCTACCTGTCCCCTAGTAGGAATATTTCTCCACTTGGATCACCTACTCAGAAATTTGGTTTGCTGAGGACAGACCCAGTACTGAGCCTCGCTCAGCAGTGCAGAGACCCTCTCAGCAGTGGAGCAAGATGAGCTGAGAGGAAAGCTGGCAAAGGTAGAAGAAGAAACCCAAACTCTCTCTCAGTGTTAGCAGCAAAAGAGAAGCATCTAGCAAAGATAAGATAGAAACTTGGGATTTGTTCACTGAAAGAACTAAAGGAGAACATTGCCAAAGCATGCCAGGATATGAGGGCAAGGTCTACATACAGGAAGACCTCCAAAACCTTATCTCAGACTGCACAGAAGGCTTCCATTGCCTTTTGATAAGCTCTCTTGTCACCAGAAAATTGGAAGATGTAAAACATTGTCTTGCTTTCAAGTCATTTGAAGAAAAGGTTGAAAACTTAATCAGAAGTAGGAGGAATCAAGCCTACCAGTGGTGATTTTGGAGAAATCTTGAATTCAACTCAAATGCTAGTGCCACTGTCGTGGAGCCATCTCCACAGTAAGACACAAGAAAGCCTGTGAGATTCCTGCTTTTGTTCTACAATTCACTACCAGATGCTGCACAAGATCCAACCATATCTTGTCAACATCCCTTGCCATGCATTTCCACCAGATGTACTTTTATTTAGCTTTACATATTTCTTTGACCAAACTGTGAAATATCCCAGGAAATACCCTGAATGTACATTCAAAGTCCTTTCTGTATGGGGAGGCTGAGGCAGGAGGATTGCTGCAAGTTCAAGGCCAGCCTGGGCTACAGAGTGAGTTCAAGGACAGCCTGAACTACATAGTGAGACCCTGTCTCAAATTATGCCCCCCAGTCCTTTTTTTAGGGAAATACTATTATACAGAAACAGGTGCTACCTGGAGACTTGCTAGAATGATCTTAGAAGCTGCAGGTACTCATAGTTGCTTTCCTACATTATAAAACTGCTGTGCACCTGAGGTCTCTGTCTTCTCAATGATTTTTTTTCCTCTTCGACTCTGTGTATATCTGATTCCTAACTAAAATTGTTCTTTTCAATATTCTGAATCTTGAATCTTGGTTATTAAAATTTTCTGTGCATTTTATTTAAGGGGAGAACTCCCAGCTACAAAATTTTTGAATAAACACCATTTCAAGGTCCAGATCTTTTCCAGGCTGGTGACTCAAGGGCTCTGCGTAGAGGCCAAGGTGCTCTACTTACTCTACAGCACCACCACTTTTCCATATGCAGTATGTTTATAGCCTACAATGTTATCTCTGGTATTTATGAAGTGATTGCTTTATTGTTTATGCCACATGTTAATTGCCAAGTTTGGAGTGACCTAAAACAATTATTAAAAGCATTGACTAGATTTACTTCTGGGTAACTTATGAAAACCAAATTTGAAAAGCCAGCGTTGATGTTAAGAAATCACATGCTGCCATTCTTTTTTTTTTTTTTTTTTTTTTGCTTTTTGAGACAGGGTCTCGCTTTGTAGTTCAGGCTGGCCCTGAGCTCACTATGGTGCCCAGGCAAGCCGCCGCGAACTCAGCAATCCTCCTGTCTCTGCCTCCCGAGTGCTGGGATTACAGGCGTGAGCCACCATGTCCGGCATTGTGGTATGTGGTGTTGGTGGGTGTGTCTCCACGCCCAGCATTATATGTGGTTACCAGGGATCGAACTCAGGACCTTGCGCTTGCGAGGCAGGCGCCGGAACCACTGAGCTAACCCTCCAGCCCATGCTGCCATTCTTGATTGTTAGAACTTTGGCTCACTCTTTGGATACGATTAAAACTATGCCTTATTACATGTTCAGAGCTTAATAAATTCTGCATATCAGTTTAAAAGAGGAATTTCTAGGTTAATACAGCTGTGTCATGGGAGGAGGGTCCTCAAAGCTGTGTTCATACAGTAAACTTATATAAGGTTAAGGAAACAATAATTATTCCTCAAGCATTTGGGATAGTGACTGGATAGGATCTCACTGCCATTTACTCATGTACTTAGAAACAGTGCTAGGTAAGTGATGATGTGTTAGGTTTTTGCTGTGTTCTTCAACTTAATTGTGGTCCAGGGCATTCCTTCTTACTGGGCTGCTATCATAACCATAAGAATCCCATCTGGGACAGAAATTATCAGTGCTGGGTGATATTGGATATCACATGGAGGACATATCAGGTTGCTGATCAAATGTTACCCAGTGGACTCCCAAGTTACAATTGGCCCAACATACAAAGAACATGGGTTAATAGGTAAACTGGCCTCATTCGGCCTCTTTTTATCTATAGCATGTGCTCAGGTAAACATCTAACTATCAGTTGTCTTAAGTTACATTCAGCCCTTGGCAACCATTCGCAAGTCAAGGGTCCACTGTATAGTAAACTTAAGTTCAAGTTGGCAGTGAGGCAAGGTGCAGGAAAGTAATTAGACTTTCTGGTTATAATCTGGACAGTTGTGATTTGCATCTTTTTTATATCCTCTGAAAATCAGGGTGGTAACCATAGAACTCCAGGAGAACCCTCATGGCAGACCTTCAAAAGGCCATTTAGGGGCCGGAGGGTTAGCTCAGTGGTTCCGGCACCTGCCTCGCAAGCGCAAGGTCCTGAGTTTGATCCCCGGTAACCACATATAATGCTGGGCGTGGAGACACGCCCACCAACAATCACCATCGCATACCACAGTGCCGGGCGTGGTGGCTCACGCCTGTCATCCCAGCACTAGGGAGGCAGAAACAGGAGGATTGCTGAGTTCGTGGCAGCTTGCCTGGGCACCATAGTGAGCTCAGGGCCAGCCTGAACTACAAAGTGAGACCCTGTCTCAAAAGCAAAAAAAAGGCCATTTAGAAGCCTCTCACCTAGAAAGCTATATGGATTAGGGTTACCTCATTCACTCTTGAACACCTGTCAGAGCTGTTGTCCCTTGAAAAAAGAACTTGAAGAAGGCATTCTGGAAAGTAGTCCTTCCTAAAAGAACACTACACAGTAATACTGGAGTCTTAAATAAGTCAGAAAGTGGGATGTGGAAAAAAGAACAAAGATTTTAAAAGTAGGTCAGAGTTCTTAGTAATGATCAAAAGATACTCCTTCCAGATGCAGCAGTTGGTCCTGGCTGAGTTGAGTTCACCCTCTGCAGGAAATGTGTGGATGGTACATAGTTTGCATACTTTCATATGGGGAATTATTAAAATGAAGATAATGCACTCCTTCTGGTAGTTTTAAATTGAAGTCACCAGATCATAAAAAAGAAATGAAACAAGACAGCTAGAAAAGAGAGAGAGAAAAACATATACAGAGATCTTTTTTAGGGGAGGATCAATAAATCTAGAAAGAATGTAAACTGTATGGGAACATAGTATGACAGGGACATTAGCTATGTGAGAGAAGGAGGCTGAATTTGAACTAGAAGAAACAAACTGAAGGATCAGAGATAGCTAGAAGAGATGTAATGTGGGAAGTTTGAATTCAGGCAACTATGTGTAAACCACAAAGTCCTCATGTGAAGTCAGCAAAATGACAATTTAAAAATTATTACTAGCTAACTGGGGATAGCTAAGAATACATGATTATCCCTCTTTCCCTGTAGGAAATTGATTCTAAAACTCTGCCCCTACCTGCCCACCCCTGCAAATAACAAAATCTTCATGCTCAAGTCCTCTGTATAAAAAGAAGGGCATAGTTTTTGCATATAATCTGTGCAGTCCTCTTATATACTTTAATCATGTCTGGATTACTTAAAATACCTAATGCATTGTAAATGATATATAGTTATATTGTTTAGGAAATTATGTATCTACTTGGTACAGACACAATTTTTTTTCAAGTATTTAAAATACAATTTGTTAGGGGCCAGAAATTTAGCTCAGTGGCACTGCACTTGCCTTATAAGTGCAGGGTCCTGAGTTTGATCCCCAGTACTGGAAAGGAAAAACAGGAATATAAAATACAGTTTGTTGACTACATGGCTATGGAACCTACTGATACCAAGGGCCTACTGTAGTTGGAAGAGAGGGGCTCACTCAGAATGCCCCCATCACATCTCTTACTCATGCAGATGATACTGATAAGAAAAGCAGTATTCTGGGCCCGGAGGGTTAGCTCAGTGGTTCCAGTGCCTGCCTCTCAAGTGCAAGGTCCTGAGTTCAATCCCTGGAAACCACATACAATGCTGAGTGTGGAGACTCTTGCCCACCAAAAATCAATACCACATACCACAGTGCTGGGTGTGGTGGCTCGCGCCTGTAATCCCAGCACTCGGGAGGCAGAGACAGGAGGATTGCTGGGTTCGAGGCTTGCCTGGGCTACATAGTGAGCTCAGAGCCAGCCTGAACTACAAAGCAAGACCCTGTCTCAAAAAAAAAAAAAAAAAGCAGTATTCAAATTAGGAAATGATTATTAGTGGCTGAGCTTCACAAACCCTCAGAAAAGGTCTGAGATAAAACTTAGGCATGTCAGGCCGGAGATTTAACTCAGTGGTTCTGGCACCTGCCTCGCAAGCTAAAGGTCCTGAGTTGGATCCCGGTAACCACATATAATGCTGGGCATGGTGACTCATGCCCACCAGCAATCAATACCACATACCACAGTGCCGGGTGTGGTGGCTCACGCCTGTAATCCCAGCACTTTGGAGGCAGAGACAGGAGGATTGCTGAGTTTGAAGCTTGCCTGGGCTACATAGTGAGCACAGGGCCAGCCTGAACTACAAAGTGAGACCCTGTCTCAAAAAAAAAAAAAAAAAAAACAACAAAACAACTTAGGCATATGGAGTAAAAAGAAATGATATTGTGAAGGAAGGGTGAGTTGTGAAAGAGGCATAAAAAGGCTTCCTCTCAGCATACTAGAGGTGTTCCTCACCTGTTACCTCCCTAATGACTGTGATCGATTGTAGGTAATTATAACTCATCACTTACTGGCATTGCCGCCTAAAAAGACCTATAGCCAGGGAAAATCAGAACCCTGTTCTCACAGAGCCTGGGACCAGTGGGTCTGGTGGTGAAGTAACCTTGGTAAACTATAGCTTAGGGTGCTCTCCTTGCCTTTTCTGTTATGAAGAGTTGCAGGAGAGACCAGAGTTAATGTCAGGTATTCAGTCTTCAAAGATAAAAATACATAGTCTCTACCCAAGAGAAACCCAACGGTCTGGCAGAGACTGAAATCCACCAAGTTAGAAATGATGTTTAGAAACAATGACTAAGCCAGTAGTAGGCATCTCTAATACCTAGATTTTGGTCTTCAAATATTACTTAGTAATACTACTTAGTAATACTTGAAGTATTCTAATAAACTCATATTAAAATAAACTAGGGAAAATATATACTCAATTGATTTTTGAGAGGATTGCAAAAACAATTTAGTTCCATTTCCAGCAATCGTATTGGTATAGCTGGCTGTCCATAGGTAAGTAAATAAGTAAAGAAATAGAGATACATAATGAACTTATAAATAAATTACCTTAAATGGAGGAATATACCGACATAAAAATTTACTTAGAAGGAACCACAGACTTAAATGTAAAAAATATGAAACTTTTGGGAAAAACAGAAAATCTTCAGGATCTAGACTTAGTTTCATAGGCAACTTCAAAAGCACAATTTATAAAAGAAAAATATCAAAAATGTGGTTCAGCCACAAGGACTGACAGATAGATCAAGGAAATAGAATAAATAATCCAAAAATAAACCCATACTGTCATCATTTGATTTTTGACAAAGGCATACCAAATCAACCCAGTATAAAAAGGAGGTTGTTTTTGACAAGTGGTGCTAGAATAACTGGATATCTATGTAGAAACAAAATAACCTTGCCTGGCATGGTGGTGCACACCTATAATCCTAAAACTCCAGAGGCTGAGCAGGAGGATCACTGAGTTTGAGGTCTGCCTGGATAGTGAGTTCAAGTCTAGCCTGAACTACACAGCAAAGCCCTATCTCAAATACAATAAAAAAAGAAAGTTTTAAAAAATAATATCAATACCACCTCATATCAATAGACCATAGAAGTATTTTTAAAACGCAAACCTTTTAGAATATAGAATATACTTTAAAGACTAGCAAGGTTTCTCATTCAAGTAAAAGAAATCAATACTAATGAAAGAAAAAAATGACAAATTAGATTTCATTGAAATCAAAGCATTTTCATTAAATGAATCCATTAAGAAATGAAAGAGCTGGGCCAGGGATTTAACTCAGTGGTTCCAGCCTCTGCCTGGCAAGCACAAGGTACCAAGTTTGAATCCCATACCACATATCACAATGCCAGCCGTTGTAGCTCATGCCTGTAATCCCAACACTTGGGAGGCAGAGGCAGGAGGATTACTGTGAGATACAGGCTAGCCTGGGCTACATAGTGAATTCAAGCTTACCTTAAACTACAAAGTGAGACCCTGTCTCAAAAAAGAAATTAAAGACCAGATCATTCCCGAGAGGAGATACCTACAAACATAAATTTGGCAAAAGATATACAAAGAAGTCTTAAAATGTGGTAATTAAAATTGAACTCAAAAGTAAGCAAAAAACTTTAGCAGGCATTTTAAAAAGGAGATACACGAGTGAATACATGAAAAAAAGTCTCAAAATCATTAGTCTTGAAGGAAGTGCTAGTTGAAGCTAAAATGACATCACTGAAAAGCTGACAAGAACCGGCAATGTGTTGGAGTATATCTGTTTGTTTTACAATCTTTTTTTTTTTTTTTTTTTTTTTTTGAGACAGGGTCTCACTTTGTAGTTCAGACTGGCCCTGAGCTCACTATGGAGCCCAGGCAAGTCTCCAACCCAGCAATCCTCCTGCCTCTGCCTCCCGAGTGCTGGGATTACAGGTGTGAGCCACCACGCCCGGCATTGTGGTATGTGGTACTGATTCCTGGTAGGCGTGAGCTACTGTGCCCACTATTGTTGTATGTAGTTACCAGGGATCAAACCAGAGACCTTGGGCTTGCTAGGCAGGTGCTGGAACCACTGAGCTAAACCTCTGGCCCTCTTACAGTCTTGATGGAACTGTAAAATGGATAGTCTCTTTAGGAAAAGGAGCCAACAATACTACTCCCTATGTGTTTACTTAAAGAAATCAAACCATAGGTCCTCAAAAACACTTTTAAAGAATATTCACAGCAAGCTGGGCTTGGTAGTATGCATCTACAATCCTAGCACTGTGGGAGGCTGAGGCAGGAGAATCTCAAGTTCAAGCCCAGTCTGTGCAATTTAATGATTTAGTGAAACCCTGTCTCAAAATTTAAAAAGTCCTAGGAATATAGTTCAGTATCAGAACCTTGGATTCATTCCCCAGTTAAAAAAAAAAATCACAACAGCATTATTCATAATAGCCACAAGGGGCCAGGGATTTAGTTCAAGTGGTACCGTTCCTACCTTGGAAGCAGAAGGACCCAAGTTCAATCCCTGGTACCTCAAAAAAAAAAAAAAAAACAACAAAGTAATAGCCACAAGACAGAAACAGTTTAATCTTCCATCATAAGAGGATTTTAAAAAATATATATTACATGCCAAAATATTACTCCACAATAAAAACAAATGGACTTTTGAAATGCAAAAGAGATGATGAGGCTCAAAAATCATTTGCTGAGTGAAAGAAATCCTACACAAAAGTACACATACTCCCTGATTCCATTTTATGAAATTCTAGAGCAGAAAACTAATCTGCGGTGGAAAATCAGAGCAGTGGTTGTCTCCCGCAGTTGGTACTGACTGAGAAGAATGTGATGGGTATCCATTTCTCAAGAGGGGCTAGGTTACACATGGTATGCATTTGACAGAATTCTGCAAGAGCACACCACAGGATGCTGCTCAGCACTGGGAAGAGATGAATTGTTGATATATAAGGCAATTTGGGTGACTCTCCAGAAAATTATGCTGAGTGAAAAAAAACCAAAAGGGTACACACTATGTGACTGCATATATGTAATATTTTTACATGACACAATTTTAGAAGTAGAGAACAAATTAATCATTGTCAGGGGTTAGAGCAGGGAAGGGGAGGAAAGTGGTTACAGTTGGGCAACAGAGGAGCCAGGGATTTAGCTCAGTGGCGCTGTGCCTGCCTGCCAAATGCAAAGTCTTGAGTTCCATCCCTAGACCACAAAAAAAAAAAAAAAGGCAGCAGTATGACTTCACTGTCATGAATACACAAACTGACATAGGTGATGGAATTGTATAGAACTTAATATACATACTCATAAATGAGTAAAAATAAAATGGGAAGTCTGAGAGATGGGCAGTGTTATACTGGCTATGATAGTGTATTATAGTTTTGTAAAGTGTTACTGCTGAAGTAAAATGAGCAAATTATGAATGAACTTACAAAGGATCTTACAAGTTCATGAAGATCTGCAGTTATCTCATTCAATTTTGTTAAAACAGCTTCTTTTTTTTTTTTTTTTTTTTTTTTTTTTTTTTTTTTTTTTTT
>PVIC010058863.1:0-10276 GCA_004025085.1 Thryonomys swinderianus | reverse complement strand
GCCTGTAATCCCAGCACTTGGGAGGCAGAGGCAGGAGGATTGCTGAGTTCCAGGCTTGCCTGGGCTACATAGTGAGCTCAGGGCCAGCCTGAACTACAAAGCGAGACCCTGCCTCAAAACAAAAATAAAAAAACCAAAACTTTTTTCCCATTTTGTAGATTGTGTCTTCACTCTATTGGTTGTTTCTGTGGCTGTGCAGAAGCTTTTAAATCTGATAAGATCCCATTTATTGGTTCTCGGCATTATTTCTTTAGTCACTGGGGTTCTTCTATTCAGAAAGTCCTTGCCTATGCCTATGTCTTCAAGAGTTGTATCTATTTTAACTCCAGCAGATTGTTTCTGTTTTAACATTTAGATCACAGATTTATTTTCATTTTAGTTTAGTACATGGTGAGATATATAGGAGAATGGCTCCTTCGTCAAAGATCAAATAGCTCTATGTGCCTGGGGTTGTTTCTGCTTCTTCTGTTCTATTCCATTGATCCACGTAGTTGTTTCTTTTTGTTTGTTTGTTTTTTGAGACAGGGTCTCACTTTGTAGTTCAGGATGGCCATGAGCTCACTATGTAGCCCACGCAAGCCTGGAACTCAGCCATGCTCCTGCCTCTGCCTCTGGAGTGCTGGGATCATAGGCATGAACCACCATGCCCAGCACTGTGGTGTGTGGTACTGATTGCTGGTGAGTGTGAGTCACCACACCTGGTATCGTTGTATGTGGTTACCAGGGATTGAAACAGGGACCTTGCTCTTGGTAGGCAGGCACCAGAACCACTGAGCTAAATCACCAGCCCCCACATAGTTGTTTTTTTGTCAGTACCATGTTGTGCTGTTTTAATCACTGTAGCTTTATAACATCAAGTCTGGGAACGTGATGCCACCTGCTTTGTTTTCTCAATTTCTTTTTTGATGAGTTCATTATTAATGTATAGGAATGCTATTGGTTTTTATGTGTTTATTTTGTATTCTGCTATATTGCTGAATTAGGTTATCAGTTCTAGGAATCTTTTGGTGAAGTTTTGGGATCTTGTAAGTAAAGAAAGGATCATATCATCTGCAAATAATATTTTGACTTTGTCCTTTCCTGTATGTATGCTTTTATTTCTTTCTCCTGCCTGAGTGCTCTGGCTAATATATATATATATATATATATATATATATATTTTTTTTTTTTTTTTTTTTTTTTTTTTTTTTTTTTTTTTTTTTTTTTTTTTTTTTTTTTTTTTGAGACAGGGTTTTGCTTTGTAGTTCAGGCTAGCCCTGAGCTCACTATGTAGCTCAGGCAAGCCTGAAACTCAGCAATCCTCCCATCTCTGCCTCCTAAGTGCTGGGATGACTGGTGTGTGCCACCACGCCCGGCATTGTGGTATGTGGTATTGATTGCTAGTGGGCGTGAGTCTCCACGCCCAGCATTGTATGTGGTTACTGGAATTGAACTCAGGGCATTGAGCTTGTGAGGCAGGCACCGGAACCACTGAGCTAAATCTCCGGCCCTGGCTAATATTTTTTTAACTTTTTTTTTTTTAGCGGTACTGGGGATTGAACTTGGGTCCTTGTGCTTCCAAGGAAGGCACAGTACCACTTGAGCTAAATCCTCAGCCCCTTCTGGCTAATATTTTGAGGACTATGTTGGACAGGTGTGGTGATAATGGACATCCTTGTTCTGTTCCAGATTTTAGAGGGAAGGCTTTCAGCTTTTCCTCATTTAATATGATGTTGGCTTTTATTATGTTGAGAATTTTTATCACTATTTCCTTGAGGGTTTTAAAAATCAAGAATGGATGTTGGATTTTATCAAAAGCTTTTTCTGAGTTCAATTATATGTTAACCTTGAGACATTTACAGTAGCCTGATGACTCGTGCTCTGCTCAGTGGGGAGACTTTCCTTTACATTGTCTTTCAGCAAAGCTACTGTCTACTTTCAGTTTGAACTACATACAAATTCGGATCATCCATGAATCGGAGGAGGGCCTTACCCGCCACTTCCCTTATTATAAGCAATTTCTCCTCACAACCTATGTACAAGCCGAGTAGAGGCACTGATAAAACATTAGAATACGACACAAAGGTCTGGGATACCTGCCCTGCATCTTGCTTTACTCTCTTCTCTTACTTAAGCTCAGTCTTACTTGTGTTTCTCTAATTTTAGGTTAGGTGGTTATTAGGAACTACCAAGTCTTATGATCGATAGATCTCTGTTATGATCTAAAATGATGCCCAAAAGGTTTATGTGTGCAGAGATAGGGCTTTTGGAAGCGGTTGAATCACGAGGGAACTAAACTCATAAGCAGATAATAAATTCGTAGCTGAATGTGTTATTAAGAGGTGAGACCTGGCTGAAGGAGGTGGGTCACTGAGGGGATGACCTAGAAGTCTGTTTTTTTTTCTCTAGATTTCTTGCTTTCTCTCTGCTGCTAGGCCACCCTGAGTGAGCAGTTATCCTCTGTCACATCCTCCCACCATATTACTTTTGTCTTGGAGTCAGCCAACCATGGACCAAAACCTCTGAAACTGTGAGCCAAAAATAAAAATATTCTCTCTCTCTCTCTCTCTCCCTCCCTCTCTCTCTCTCTCTCTCTCACACACACACACACACACACACACACACACACACACACACACACACACACACGCTGTAGTACTGGGATTGAACTCAGGACCTTCACACTGAAACACATCCCCAGACTTTTTTTTTTTTAACTTTGAGGCAGGTTCTCACTAAGTCTTTAAATTGTCCTGGCTTGGCTAGAACTTGTGGTCCTTCCTCTACTCCTCTTAGAGAATGCATCATCACACCTGAATAAATTTCTTTCAGTTGTAAACATCAGGTATTTGTTCCAGCAAATGAAAAGTGAAAAATACACTCTCATTTTCCAATTTTTATGAAAGAACAAAATTAAAGAAATTGCTTTAGTCAGGAATGGTGATGCATACCTATAACCCCAGCGCTCTGGAGGCTGAGGCAGGAGGACTACTGTGAGTCTGAGGGCTGCCTATGCAATACAATGAATTCAAGGCCAGCCTGAACTACAAAGTGAGACTTTGTCTAAAAAAAGGAAAAGAAAAGAAGTTGGCTTTAAAAATAGGTATACAGGTAAGGACATGGAGAGTAAAGGTCCACAGGGTAGGTTTGAAGGAATACAATGAAGATAAGGAAAAAATTAAAATGCTTTCTGTTTTATTTTGATTGAGTCTAGATCTGTATGGCAGTTATTTTCTTCGTGTCAGGCACTGTTCTAGGCCCTTTACATCTGTTAAATTAATGTGCATGACCTAATAAGTAGATATTACTATTGTATACATTGTACAGAAGAGGAAACTGGGACTTGGAGAGATTAAGTGACATCCTGTGAAGCACTGAATTGATAATTCATTGAACACAGTCTAAACCCCCGAACTGTCTGACTCCCAGGTCCATTCTTTATATAGTCACATGCTCAACCATTTTCTTCATGCCAGCTGTCATGAAGACAGCTTCCTAACACAAGGAAAGAAATATGTGTATATGTGTTATGAGGTGTGTGTGTGTGGGTTTTCCTGGCTATGCTGTACTATGCTGAAGAGCTTTAGAATTTTTGTTATTTCATTCAATCCTTCATTCAACAAACATTCACAAAATATCTCATTGATATTCTCCTAAAAAGGAGAGTGTCTCAGCACATCACTCTTGCAATTTCCATGAAGGAAGATTTTCCTACAAGGGAAGGCTTACTGCTCAAATTTTGAATAGAGAAAAGGGAAAGATGTATTTGACTGTCCTTATGTCTGAAGGGATTGAATCTTGAGGCTACTAAACTCATAAATAGATTATAAATTCATAGCTGAATGTGTTATTAAGAGGGGGAGGATAAGGCGGTTTGGCCATTAGGCCCTACAGAACAAACTTGCTGTCTTTCCCTAATTTCAAGAGCCACCGTTGTGGACAATTTGGTTTTTTGATAGAAGCCTATTGTTAGTCTTTCTCTTCTCTGAGGTCTCTGTTCCTTGATGTCTCAGAAGCTCCTTGTCACACCTTGCTATTAGACCTATTGATTACTTTCTGCTTCATGTGTGCATGTTTCTACTTATTAAGTAGCTACCTGGCCACTCAGTGCCTCTCCATGCCTTGGGTACATCTTCAGCTGCAGTCACACCCTGGCCTAGAAGTTTTAGTTCAGCCTGGGAAGCTTAATTACCACAATAATAACAACATAGTAAGCGCTTACTATATACCAGGTCTTGTGCCAAGGATAATGTTTTTCAATTGTCATGGCAACCCTCAAATTGAGGCTCTAGTGTACTGTTAGAGGTGGAAGATGCAGTCAGCACGCAGAAGCAGCTCTGTGGTGAGGCTTCAGCTGCCTCCTCTTCCTGTCTTGTACCTCCAGTCCAGTGTAGGACGTGCACTTGCTGCTCTGCCTCCAGCTTTTGGCGGTTTTCCCCTTGTCCCTAAATTGGCATTGCCACTGGGTTGGCTTCCTTTCTTTCCCTTAGCCTCCTTTGGGTTTTTCCTGACTGTGGTTCATGCTGTTCCTTCTTCCCAGAATCCTTGCTTCCCTTTTCTGCCTGGCAAAATCTTTATTTCTCAAGCCTCATTTTTATGTCATCCTGACCCCCCTGCCCTCCCCTGTCAGAACTAATTGCTCCCTCTTTTGTATGGCTCAATAGCACTTATCAGGGAGAACCACAGTTACTTGTTTGGTGACTCAGCATGGGAGAAGAGACACAAAGGCCTGGTCTTATCCCTCTCCTTGTCTCTAGGGCTCAGGGATTGCCCAGTGTTTGAAAAGTCCACTGGGATTAGGGTAGAAGCTGTGCAGTTTGACTGGGGACATTCCTGAGATGGGGTTGGCCTTGGTTTGCCCTGCATCCCTGCTGTCGGTCTAGCCTCCTCCTCAGCTTGCCAAAACTGGGTTTCCGAGAAATCCAGCATTTCTCTTCAGCTGGAATATCCCGATCTCCTCTCCAGATGAACCTCCTCTAGTGGCCAACCTGCCACCTGCCTCCTGCCTCCTGCCTGCTGTGCCCTCCAGCTCTCTCCCATTTAGCAGCATCTGTGGATTTCATTAACTTGCTACTTAACCCCTCTCACTCAGATCAGCTCTGAAGATGATAAATCAGGCCCAGGGCTCATCCCTGCAGTGGCCATCCTTTCCATATCCCCTCTAACAAGGCTCTGGCTGCCCTATTCATCACTGGCTGCCCTCGGCTGCAGTTCCACTGCCTACACCCTATGCCCCCCATACAGATGGTGTCAGTGTTATTGTGGCCCAGACACTTTGGATTGAATTCTGAAACTAGAGACAGCCCCTGGGGCTGGTGAACTTCCTGGGCCAGGCCATCTCTGTCCCTGGGGGTGTAGGCTTCTGCTTCCCTGAATGGTGGGAGCTCAAAGAAAGCACCCGGAAGCTGCAGGTGAGGGTGGCCTGGGAAAAGAGGAGTACGTATAAACTGAGGTGAGTCTAGACAAAGATTGAACTTGCATTCTAACTCTTGTATTTTTTTTTCCCCTTAGAACTTCTCTGAGGATGTTCTTCTGCTTCCTGGGTGGGCAACCTGGGCCCAGGGAAGTGCCAGAGCTGGGCCAGGGTGGCAAGCAGTGTGGCTTTTCCAGGACCTTCCACAGTGGTCCTTTTCCTTCTACCCTCCAATTCTGCTCTTTCCCTAAGGCTTGTTTATACATTATCTAATTTCCTTTATTCTATATTTTCCTTCTTGCCTGTCCTCCCTTGTACCTTCTCTCTTTTCCTTTTTCCACACTCCCTCCCCTATTCACTTCTTCTTATTTATTTATTTTTTCTAGGCACAAGTTCCTAAAAGGGACCGCACCAAGCATGTCAAGGACCTAGCCTTTTTGTAGTGGCTCGTTTCCTGTCCCTTCATGATCTCTGTTCTCTGGGTCCCCTTCTGTCACCTTACCTGCCTCCATTTCTTACTTTTCTTCCCAGCCTGCACAGGAGCCAACACTGGAGAAGATGGAGCTTCCTGCCTTGTTCACAACAGCCCTGTGAGAAACATAAATTGGGCCAAAATTGGAATCTCCCCATCTTTGTTCTTTCCCTGTCTCTTCCTTGGCCCTGGATAAACCACTCTTCTCTCTGCTTGTAAGCAGGAGGTCCTTCCAGAGACAACCACTTCCGTCCCTAGGCGGAGGTTGGGGTGAGGTGGGGGGAAGGCCAAGGCCATTGGATGTTCACTCACTCCTCCACATGTGGTTCTGGCAGGTGCTATTTCTATGGTGTCTTCATTACCTCCTAATTGGCCAAATCTCTTTTCTTTATTTTTCTTGTTAAAGACAGATTTAAAGAACGAGTTCAGTAGCTCAGCCATTTTCAGACCATCATTAATTTCCCACCTTCTTATTTATTAATGGGGCAACTTCCTTGCTGGTATTTCTTGTTCCCTGGATGTCTGTGTAAAAGCCTGCCTTGCTCAGGCAGCCCCTGGGACCAGTGCTAACTCACTCTGACTTTGTGCTGCCCTCAGCTGCTCTGGGGTTCTCTGCATGGCTCCCCTGCCCTCACAGCCCTTCTTGGTCAAGGCTCCTCACGCAAGGCCAGTAAGGAGGACATTAGGAAATGCCTCCTGCAGTCTAGGGATAGGGGCTTCCTTCTTGTGCATGCCAGTTCTCTTCTTCCACACTGTTCCAGCTCCACTGTTATTCTCCAACCACACCGATCCAGTGCCTACACCAGGCCGACAATGTAGTCTTATTCACTATCTAAGACCTTGAGGAAACCGAAGCTTAGGGAGCAGGAATGACTTACCCAGGGTCATTTTGCTTATAAAGGAGTAGAGCAAGGATGTGAGCCCAGTTTTGCCTGGTTCCACAGCTTATGTGTTTCCTCCATGCTAGACTATCTTTCAATTAGGACGAGTCTGAATAAACAGGGAGAAACCAAGACCGGTGAGTAGAAGTGACACGGGGGAAAATAATGAAGTTAGTAACCTGAACATCAGCACAACTGTGGTCAGCAAACTGTGTTGGATGATCTGCCCCTCCCTTTTGTACCTGTATCACTATGTGTTCTTTTTCTTCCCATGCCTGTTAAGGGACATTACTGACAGTGATATTATTGACATTTGAAAGTGTTTACATCAGGATCTGAGCACATGGCTCTTTCTGAGGCTTTCTGAGTGTGTTCTGAATTGTTGCCTTTGGATTCTGGTTCTCTAGGATCAGCCCATCTCTCCAGGTGTAGGATGGGCCCTGATGCTGTCCCTAGATCTTATCACGTAGGGTGCAGATGAGAGTCAGTAAGTACCAGGTTCCTTAGAAGCCAGGTCTGGGTCAGGGGACACTCTGACTCCACTGATGGACCCCGAACCATCTTTACTATCGGTGATAGGGACTAGCAATAAGGCCTTATTATATTTCCTCCTTGATACTTTCTACAATCAGAAATACACTTGTTATTCCCTAGGCTCTGAGCAGCCAAGGCTGTAACTGTCTCCACATCACTAGTTAGAGGTGATGTGATGAGCAGTGATTCCAAGTCAGGGCGCTGGCCTAGCGGGAAGATAACCTCAAGGCTTCCATGGCTGTTGTCAAATGGCACATCAACTCTTTGGGTTGGAAATGAAAGCTAATGGAAAGGCTCTTAGAAGATTTGAGGAGAGAAAGGAAAGGGAGGGAACTCGGGGCAGAATTATCCCACCTGGTCCAGAAGCTAAGTCCTCTCCAGTGGCAGAGGCACTGGATCAGCAGCAATGCCGTGAAGAAATCCCCTGGGGCTGAGCCCTGGGAGCCATGTTTTTATACTAAAAGACCTTGTTTCTTGTCTCCTCCCGGTCATAACCTTGCTTAATAGAGACATTAAGATGAATGATTGAGGCTGCCTCTTACTGCTGGAGGAAGGAGGGGCAGCCCAGGCGACCCTGGATAGAGGGGACATGGTAGGGATGGGGTTGAGGGGACAGGAGATTTGGGAAGCATTTGCCTCCAACTCTGAGCCCAAGCTTCAGTAGTCTGAAACCTGCTGTTCCCTAAAAGCCCCCCAGAGGCTCCCTCATTGCATAGGGCTCCCGTGTTAGTATCTACAGCTTTGTTCTGCCTCCGCAGCATCAGGGAGGGGATGATGCAAGCAGGAAAAGCTATAGGTAAGGGCTGATGGCAGCTTTTACTTACACAGGCTTTCAAAGGGCTTTGATAAGCTTCTATGCACAAAGCTTTTCATATTTATGAAACTAATAGATAACAATCATTGGGTATTCAGATGTTTCAAGATTGTGTTTTGCACTGTATGCATTGTCACATCTGATCCTCAGAACAGCCCCCAAGATGGGGGCCAAGTTATTATCCCCAATTTACAGATGAGAAAACTGAAGCTTAGAGAAGCTAAGCCACTTGCCCAAAGTCACCTAACTAATAAGTCACGGAGTTAGTCTATGAACCCAGGTGGTCTGATTTCAGAGCCTGTGTTCATAACACTGTCACAGTTCGCTGCTTCTAGTTTTACAAATTGACCTCGCCTGGACTGAAGAGGAAGGTAGGGGAGGACTGAGATTTTGAATCAGATGGGGAATTGATTTAGAGGTCAGAGACAACAGTTAGGGATAAACAGGCTCATCTCTGAATGGGATGTAGAAGCGGTGGGGCCCCAGGGACACTGCTGAGACAGGCCTCATTTAGCATGTTTATGACAGGTCTGGCTGAGGGCAGCACAGGGAAAGCTGTCCCTTGTTAGATGACACTGAACACTTTAGGGCAGGAAAATGTCTTGCTTTTCCCCTAGGCCCTTACCTCTGTTCTTTATCTGGCACATTTTTGGACATGGAGCATATATTCAATAAACAGCACTAAAATATAGATGCTAAATAAAAGTGAAGCAGCACTGCAGTGTTGGGCCACACTTTGCAAACAAAACCAAAGGAAACAATTTTCTGCCCTGATGGATGAGGATACACTATGTTTTTATGAGCCTGCCTCTCCGTTGGATGGCACTCAGCAACAGCATTCGTTGCGTTTTAAAAGCACGTTTTATAGACACAAATGAAAACTTTCTGAACTTCTTCAGATGGAATAAGTGTGATCAAAATGAGGGGCACACTGTGAGGGAGATTAATGGCACTACATCTTTTACTGTAATACATTTTGAAATTTAAGTACGCACCCTATATCTCAATCACCCCTTGTGGAGTGTAGTTTAGAAGCTTGCTGTCCTGGGTGTGGTCTAAGGGGCAGCAGCACCAGCCTTGCCAGGAAACTGGCTGGAGATGCAGAACCTGAGGCCTTTTCCAGGCCCAAGTAATCATGATTTACCTTTATCAAGGTGAATGTAATGAATGCACATTAAAATTTGGGAAACACCACTCTAACACAAGACTGACCTAGTTACTGGTTGGCTTTAAACCTGTTAATTTAAAGGCTCTATTTCTTTCTCAAGGTTAAAACCAACATTTTATTACTTTTCTTTTTGAGATAAGAGTCATACTGTGCAATTTAGACTGGCCTTGAGCTCACTGTAGCTCAGATTAACCTTGAACTCACAGTGATCCTCCTGCTCCAATCTCCTGAATGCTGTGATTACAGATGTGTACCACCAGCCCAACCTCAAAATTTTAAAAAGTGGTATGTGCCTACAGTATTGGCTACTTGGGAGTTTTAGGCAGGATTATTTGAGCCTGGGAGTTTAAGGCCAGCCTGACACTATAGTGAGATCCTGATCTTAAAAATAGAGAAGAATGCTGGGTGTGGTGGCTCACGCCTGTAATCCCAGCATTCAGGAGGTAGAGGCAGGAGGACTGCTGAGTTCGAGGTTTGCCTGGGCTACATAGTGAGCTGAGGGCCAGCCTGAACTACAAAGCAAGACCCTGTCTCCAAACAATGCAAAACAAAAAAGAGAAGGACAATGTTGAATATGATTATGATGTGTATATAAAATGTATCTATTTCACAACAAAAAATATTTTTAATAAAAAAAATAGAGGAGGAGGAGAAGAGGAGGAAGAAGAAGGAGGGATGGAAGGGGCAAAGGAAGGAAGGAAGGAGGAGTTTTAAGACTGAATAACTAACTCTTGCCCAGGTTTCAAATTCCTCCTTTACCACTTGCTTTAGCACACTCTCTGCTACAATCATAAAATTTCTTCCCATCCTCATGTGGGCCATTTTGCCTAACATCTTTGCTCATGTTATTCTCTTTGCCTGGAGGCCCTATTTGAGTCACCCCATCTTCTCCCCTTGTTGGTCTGGGAAATTCTTTTTTTTTTTGCTTTTTGAGACAGGGTCTCGCTTTGTAGTTCAGGCTGGCCCTGAGCTCACTATGGTGCCCAGGCAAGCCGCCGCGAACTCAGCAATCCTC
>PVIC010058862.1:0-10271 GCA_004025085.1 Thryonomys swinderianus | reverse complement strand
ATTGAATTCTTTATTGGTACATTTTATATACAGCTCACATAACATTGGGGAATTTGTTCCAGTATATGACACAAGTTAGTTCTCATTTTTACCCACATCCCTACCCACCCACACCTCCCCCTATATACATTCTTTTTCTATTTTCTTTCAGAGTCATATTTATTCCTTCCCCTCATTACATTCCCATACCAAATTTCCTTTGGAGATTTCCCATTCTACAAAAACTGTCATACTTCCTAGAGCTTATTTACATCTACAGGTGCTCATATCAGTTCATGATAGCTCAATCTTGGAAACAACCCAAATGCCCATCAACTGGAGACTGGATAAAGAAGATGTGTTTAAAAAAGTAAAATGGAATATTATTCTGCTATAAAGAATGACAAGACTCATTCATTTATGTGCAAATGGATACACCTGAAGGATACACTAAGTGAAATAAATAGATCACAGAAAGGCAAATACTGGATTTTCTCTTTGATATGAGCACCTGTAGATGCAAATGAGCTTCTGCACAATTTGTGTGCCTTGAGTGAAGTCAAGGAGTCAAAGAACCCAGAACCAAGGACATAGGTCCGGCTCCTTCCTGCATAGGATGAGACTCCTCCGGGACACTACCGACCAAACACTAATGTAGATTCTCAGAACAGACATTATGAATACATAGTATCAATTACAATCCATATTCCAGATATAAGTAGTTGATATGTTAGTGTTTAAATACCTAGTTAATAATCAGAACACGCTATCATAATACTGATCTTTTATTCTACTTTTAAATGCCTCTTTAAAAAAAAAAGAAAATCAGAAGGGGAAAATGTTCTGAATATAAAGTGGCACAAAAATAAATCATGTTCTCTGAGAAATTCCTCTTAAATATAAGCTTCAAAGTATCCTCTGAGAAAACTCCAAGCTGTTCTTTCTCTATGCTAAAGCCTAGTATGTCATGCCCATAAATTAAGGCAAAATTAATAGAGCAGAAATATGAGTCTTCTTTGATTTGATGAAATGAAATATTAGAAATGTAAAGCATTCTTGTATTTGTAGCTATATTTAGATAGGACAATTGTGAAAATTAAGAATATTCAAGATAAATGATTCAAATAAAGTGCATCCTATTTTTCTGTAAATAATTGCTTTGAGACTACTTTTATCATAATAATTATTATAAAGTAATAACATGGATAATATTTTAACATTTATAATACTCAATTAAAATCAAATTTATTATAAATTCCATAGTGCATTATTTAATATATGAATGAGCTTCAAAATATAGTTTGTTTTCTAACAGTCCACATTTTTCTTGATAATAAAAGAGAAAATTATCTTCTATGAAAAACTCTAAATTTATAATTTGCTATTTAAAATAATTACTCCAGATTTCAAGATTATGAGAAAAAAATTGTCCTATCCTATAATAAAGAAAAGGTAGAGAAATGAAATCTATTTGCCAGGGGTGAGTTGCTTTTTGGCTGGGTTTAAGCTCATAAATTTAAATTTAGGACCATAGTTCCCAGTGGCATTCCTGTCCTTTCCCTGAGAAAATACCTCTATTGGCATCTAGAAGATTGAGTAGACTGTTTTATAGCAAAACCTATTTTGCCATTTTTGTTTTTACCTGTGCCCCTCTAAACTGACACTGTACTTTGAAAGATAAGAAAGGACAGAAAGGAGAATGAGCACAGGTGATTATTTTCACTTACACTTAATAAAAAAAATAACCACTTCCATCCAGATACTGTCCCAAAAAGTTTCCCTGGAATTACTTGATAGACATAAAAAATTTGGGTGCCTACTAGCTATAAATCTGTCAGCTATACAAACAGGCACATTTGTCCTTGGCTTAAGAGATGTTAAATTCTGCTGCTTGCTGAAGATCTTCACAAAAATGCTTCCAAAGCTCTTCAAGAAACAAGTTTGAGTGAAGAATCATTCATTGCCATATGGAAAATCAGAAAAAGGATGATATGAGATTTGCAACTGTTTTCAAGAGTGATGAAGTACAGATTTTTGTGTGACCTTTTAGATAGTGTGTTTGTTTTCTTGTTGATCCCGAGCTTAGGGAGACCATGGATGGAGGAGGCTTAAATATGAGCTTTTGTTAAACTTCAAACATTATCAATTTGTTTTATTCTTCTTTTCATACATCTATAGTCTTCCAGTTGATGTGCTACCAGCCACACTAAATGACTGCTGCAAGCAAATAATTGTTTTCCAACGTTCAGTTACATTTCCTTTAATTTTCTTTCCTCGCTTACACTAACAGATCACCTACTAAATGTCAGAGCTACTAGCAGTTATAGACAGAAGGAAAAATAACACATAAGGGCTTCAACGTACTTATCAAAGAAATATGTACATGTGAAAGAGGGAAATTCTGTCACTGGACACCACAAAGTTGGACCTAGAGGACCCTAAGTTAACTAACATAAACCAGGCACACAGAAACCATTACTGTGCACACTCATGCAATATGACCAAGTGGATGGGGTAGAAGTCAGCAGTGGACTGGTAATTTCCCTGCGCCACGGGATGATGAGATGTTGCTCAAAGGACACAACATTTCAGTTACAATAGGAGCAATAAATTCAAGGGCTCTATTGTAAAAGAAGGTGACCTTACAATATCTATTATTCTTCAAAAACGCTGAGAAAGACATCAAATGTCCTCATCAAAAAAATACAACTGAGAGATATTTATGTGTGTATTAATCACCTAGATTTACCCAATATATTGTATCTATCTATCTATCTATCTATCTATCTATCTATCTATCATCTATCTATCTATCTATCTATATCATCTATCTACCTATGATGTTGTACATGAAAAGAACATATGCTTTTATCTCCCAGTTTTAAAATAAAAAGAAAAGCAAAAGTACATGGTAAGAAAATGATAAGGTGGCTGGCTGTTTCAGGAGCAAGACTTCTCTGTTTGACAGATACAGTGAGCTAAAAACCAAGCCTGAAGGGGTATCATTACCTATTTTATTTCTTCCTACACAAAAGGAGTTAAGTAAAGCCAGAGAAAAAATAGCAGCTATTGAAACTATTACTTCCCTTTTTTCATCACTTAGATTATGTCTGCTGTATTTTTATCTCCTCTCTTCTATGTATTTTTTAGTCCTTATTACAGCAGTTGCTTCCCACAGACCATGAGAATTCTCAGAACTTCTCTGCAGTATAATAAATACTTCAGTGAAAATAAAACTCTGTCCTCATGATCTCTGAGTACCTATCCTTATCATTTAATCTTTCTCTGTATATTTCTCACAGATATTTTTATTTTCTATTCCCACTTCCTAAACTTTCTCTCAATTCTCTTTGCAAATTCACTGATTCTTGTACCTATCACACAACTATTCTGGATTCACAGACTAAAATCAGTGATCAAATACAGCAGAGGATTTTTTAATCCACCTCATTGAATATTTCAACTGCATTTCTCTTTTTGCTGCATTTCTGTAGCCCCATTAATTCCAGGAAGACCACATGATTTTCTTGGTCTATATGCTTCTATTTTAACAATATTTCTTAGGTTTATTTCCTCAGAATTATGCCCTGTGTCTAAGCCTTTCCTACTCGTTGGACAATTTAATGTGTTCTCCTGAGTTCCATTAATGAAAACTTATCCTAAATCATGTCTTCAAATGGAGCAAAAATTTTTTTGACAACATGTTGAATTCCAAAACCTGTATTCCTCTCAGAAACTCCCTCTCCTGAAGCCAGATACACTCACGGGTTGTGGAAAGAAACAGAAAACTGCTTTGTGCATCATAGGTTTTACATTTTGTTTGATTTTCCTAGCTTTTGTTTGTAGTCCACGTTGCATTCTATCCTTTCCATAGTTTGTTTAGCTTCCTGTTCCAGGAATATCCTTCCCAATTTCTTTTTCTGGTGAACATGTTTTCCACTTAATGTTCCAGATTAATACCTAGTCCAATGCTATTGTTTTAAGAGTCACTCCACACCTCTACCTTCCTATGCATAAACCTAGACATTTTCAGAATTATGTATATTCAATCTTTTTTCTTCTTATTTATTTCATCATTTTACAGGCAGCTGAGTATGTGAGAATCACTGCTAGGACAATCTGAACTCATTCAGGGGAAGGAATCAAACTGTGGCTTCCCTTTGCATACAGTTCTACAGGTGCTCAGTACACAGAAGCTGCTAAATGGCACAGGTGTCTACAGAAGCAGCCAAACTTCTGTTAGTGTAGTGAAGACTGACTAAGTTTCCACCACTGGTTAATGGGTGAGGCTTCAGGGAAAAGGGAACCTTTCTACGTGGCTGATGGGAATGTGAAGTGGTACAACCATCATGGAACTCCAATTAGAGATTCTGAAAACTTAGTAACATAAATTCCATTTGACCCAGCTATTTTCTTCTATCTTCCCTAAACAGTTAAACACGTTTTATACTAATGCATACACATTCGTGTTCATAGGAACAAAATTCAGAATCACTACATCTTGGAAGCAGCCAGTTGTCTCCATCAAGAAATGTTGAATAAAACAGTATTGTAGTCACATGCAGTGGAGTACTACTGTGCTATAAAGATCAAACAAGGGTGAGTTTTAGCTCAGTGGCTCCGGCACCTGCCTAGCAAACACAAGGTCCCTAGTTTGATCCCCAGTAACCACACACAACAATATGGGGTGTGGTGACTCATGCCCTCCACCAATCATTACCACACACCACAGGGCTAGCCATGGGGGCTCGAGCTTTGCCTGGGCTGCATAGTGAGCTCAGGGCCAGCCTGAACTACAAAGGGCAATTCTGTCTCAAAAAAAAAAAAAAAGTCAAATGAGTCACTTGTATGAAAATAGAAGCACCTTGAGACTATGCTATTAAGAGCGATAAATCAGACACATGTTTACAGATCATGTGGTTTCACTTATGTAAGAAAGCACAATATAGACAAAGAGCAAACCAAACCATAACAATAAGAAATAGGAAGATAAACCTATTTTGAAAAGAAAGGTGACTAAGAGATGAAAAGATGAGGGGCTGAGGATTTAACTCAAGTGATACTGTGCCAACCTTGGATGTACAAGGGCCCAAATTTGATCCTCAGTACTGCAGAGAGAGAGAGAGCTGGATGGAAGGATGGATATTGAGGGAAGAACAATGAAGATAGTACATAAAGGAACATAACATGTATATACTGGCTCCTCATGAGAAATTCATGAGAAATGGAACCATTATGTTCTACACAGATGTACTATTAAGTGAAACGATAATGAAATGTATCTAAAATGTTAAAATATTTCAATCAGTTACATGTAGGTGTTTGCAAAGTCTTGACATATCAATGTAAGTAAAATGAAATATTTTATAAAAGCCAATCAATTATATTAAGCCACATATAGCAACATTTTTTTTCATGTGAATGTGAGCCAAGTGATCTAACAAGTTTTATGTAGGAGCAAAAGGTATTAAACCAAGGTCACTCAATAGGAGAGACCTTTCCTTAAAAAAATCCAATCTGCGCCAGGTGTGGTGGCTCACGCCTGTAATCCCAGCACTCAGCAGGCAGAGGCAGGAGGATTGCTGAGTTTGAGGCTTGCCTGGGCTACATAGTGAGCTCAGAGCCAGCCTGAACTACAAAGAGAGACCCTGTCTCAAAAAAAAAAAAATCCAATCTCTCCTTAAAAAAAAAAAAAAGTCAGTCTGTCCTATAGAATTTGGTAGCGAGTTAAAAAAAATTCATTAATGCGGTCATGGCATAAATTTTTTAAAAGACCAAACCATGAAAATTGAAAGCCAACAGGATATGATTAAGCTTTCCTAAAGACAGCCTCATGATCTGTGACAATGATCACTTCTGGTGTCTTGCTTTTGCTCTCAGCAGCACAATAACCATGTTTGTCGCTCTTTTGTTTTTCTAGTAGTTTCTGTTGTTCCAGTGTCTTTGTGTGGTGCACTCTCAAAGTATGTTTTAATTAAGTGTAGCACTATTGCTCTAATTTCTCCTGTTTTCCATTTTGAACACTGCTTTGAGCAATACTGGGACCCAGTGTCAAGTTTAAACCATGCCTTAAAACTCAGCCCAGAAAAACTGCTTTCTGGGATGCATCATTTTCTGTACTCCTGTGGATATTACAGAGGTCTGAGTTACAATTGCTTTCTACTTCACAGCTGTTTGCCCTCCAAGCTATCATTATGTCAGTTTTCTTGTAAAGCATTATTGATGATCTACAAATAGCTTTTATAATTTCAGGAAGGGAATTTTTTCAGAAGGGAGGAATAATGTTAGAAACTACTTAACAATGCAGCCTGTATTACATTTTGCTCTACGTGATATTACTTATGGCTTGCAAATATTACATCTACCATAGATGCAGAATTTTCAGCCCTTCCTTCTTTCCTTCACTCCCTCATTTTGTCTTTCCTCCCTCCCTTTCTCCGTTGCTCTTCCTCTTCCATCCCCCATTCCCTCTTCCTCTCTCCTTCATTCTCCCTCTTTCTGGTACTGGGGAATGAGTCCTTCATACTGAGCTGTGCTTCACTGTACTTTTATTGTTTTTTTAAATTTTCAGACAAAGTCTCACTAGCGTTACAGGCCTGGCATGGAACAAGGAATTCTGTCTCTGTTTTCTGAATAACTAGAATTATAGGCACGCTCCACTGGACCCAGCTGAGTTACTTCTTTTTATCATTTCTTTTTCTATTACCTTTGGTTTTGTAGACTGTTAACCATGTTCACTTTTATAGGTTTTTTTTTTTTTTTTTTTTTGAGGCCAGGTCTTGCTTTCTAGTTCAAGTTGGCCCTGAGCTCACTATGTAGCCCAGGCAAGCTACGGATATTATTGTCAGGAAAGGTGAAGAAGGATAGGAACTGAGAGGTCAAGGTTTTGGAAAGAAACCACACAAGAATCACTGCTATACCAAACTATACTCATAACTTGGAGCTATTAAGTAGTTTTCAACATTTGGACTTCTGTGTCTTTCTTTGCATAGTAAATTTTAGCAAAAGAACTTCCTAAGGTAGTTTTAGCCACTTTCTGATCTGTCTGCATCACTCACTGAATTCTTATCCTTTACCATCTGCTGTATGATGCATGATCACTTCAGCAAGAATCCTATTACCTCAATTAAACCAGAATCTCTGGAGCTCTGAGTTTTCTTCTTGCTTACCCATAGACCCTCTCATTTGTATTGCATCCTTTAGCTATACCTTCCCATTTGCATTCAGAATGGAACCCTTTCCATACAACAGATTCCTGATTAAAAAAAAAAAAAAACTGTGCCTTGACTGCCTTTACTCTTAAAGAGACAAAATAACAAAAGAAGTAGGTCTAGTTTTAATCTTTGACCATTGAAACCCACTTTTAATTTATTAAAGACCCTTTATTTCCTCCACTGAGGATTTTTTTTTCCTTTGTCAAAATGAGGTGACTTAGTATGTTTGGAATTGTTTTTAGATTTTCTAATCTGTTCCATTGATCCTTGGGTCTGTTACTCTACCAGTACTATGCTGTTTGTATCACAGTGGCTTTTTAGCATAGTTTCAAGTTGGGATTATAACACCCCTGCAATGTCCATGTTGCCTAGAACTGCCTTTGTTTTCTAGGTCTCTTTTGGTTCTAGATGAATTTTTGGATTATTCATTCCAGCTCTGTGAAGTATATTGTTGAGGTTTCAATTGGGATTCCACTGAATCTAGATAACAGTTTTGTTTACAGATGGTTATGCAGTTAAAGAGAAGGCAGGGGAATGGGAATAAATAGAATCAAGATATATCATATGCACACACAAATTCATGAAGATGATTGTGATAATAACTTAAAAATTAAGAAAGAAAATATTTGGGCATGTCACTAGAAAATTTACATGAGTGGTAAATCATCATTGAATAAACTATTACTATCAATATCTAAATTAAAATCACAAATATTTGCTAGAATCATGAAACATAGACTGTTGTAAAAATGTGTTGGAAATCTTACATATTTCTGATGCATGTGCAAAAAGGTATAACAATTATAAAAAATAAGATGATAGTCATTTTTTCTTTTCTTTTTTTGTTTCTTTTCCTTCCTTCCTTCCTTCCTTCCTTCCTTCCTTCCTTCCTTCCTTCCTTCCTTCCTTCCTTCCTAACTTCCTTCCTTCCTTCCTTCCTTTTATTTTTGCTTTGTAGTTCAGGCTGGACCTGAGCCTATTAGGTAGCCCAGGCAAGCCTCAAACTTAGAGAAATCCTCCTGCTTCTGCCTCCCAAGTACTGGTATTACAGCTGTGAGCCACCATGCCTGGGATTGTGTTATGTGGTTACCAGGGATTGAACTCAGGACCTTGTGCTTGTAAGGCAGACACTGGAACCCCTGAGGTAAATCCATAGCCCTTAATTTGTTTTCTTACTAGATGAGGTAAATCTCTATTTTTATTTCATGTTTATCATATTCCAGTCTCTAGGGTAGGGGATTTCTATGAAATATCTTAATTATCTATATTTTTATTTCTTAAGTATTTTTATTATCAATTATTAAGCAGAAAAAATAAGGCTAAAACTTAAAATAATTTGCCTAAGACTTCAATAGCTAATCCTTCAGGTATGATATGAATTGTTATCTTTCTATAAAGTGGAGTGTGTTATAGAATACTATATTTAATCAATACTTGCTTGATGTATGTACTGTCCAGTATCAAAAGATACAAATATAAATGGTAACAAAGAGTGCCATGTAAATCATAGTTATTTCTCAATAAATTTATAATATACATTTTTCTCAAATTCATCCAATGAAAAATAATAGTTTTGTAGCTTGTCAATAAGTATTATAAAACGTAGTTACTGTTAGCAAATATATAGGAGCAAGTGTGAGGTGAGTAAAATATTTAACTACTGTAAGATTTTCAAAACCTCCATTATCATACTAGTTGTATTATACTTTAGAAACAACTTCCAGTAATCATTAATATAGATCCTTTTTTTGCCGGGCATGGTGGCTCACGTCTGTAATCCGAGCACTCGGGAGGCAGAGACAGGAGGATTGCTGAGTTTGAGGCTTGCCTGGGCTACATAGTGAGCTCAGGACCAGCCTGAACTACAAAGCGAGACTCTGTCTCAAAAAAAAAAAAAAATAGATCCTTTTTCATAGAACACTTTGTAGGACTAACTCAGAGTAATTTACAATATATTATTTTTCTTTCATTGTTTCTGAGACAGGGTGGGCGCATGCAGTCCAGGCTGGCGACCATCCTGCCTCAGCCACCAGAGCACTCAGATTGCAGGCATGCATAACAATGTCTGTTACTACGAGGTAACTATGCAGTTTAGACTTTAAGCTCACTATGCAGGTGAGGCCAGCCTTGAATTCACAGTCATCTCTCTGCCTTGGCTATGAAAGTGCTGGAATTCAGGCTTGCATCATGCATCCAACTCAATGATTTGCTTCATCAAAATTACAGTGAAAAAGAAAGCACATGTATATAGGGGTTGGGGGTTGTGGGGGGTAGGAATATGGGTGAAAATGACAATTAACTCATCATATACTGGTACAAATTCCCCATTGTTGAGTGTAATTGTGAGGCCTATATATAATGTACCAATAAAGAATTCAATTAAAAAATTATAGTGAAAATCAATGAAAGTTGAACTGAAGAGGCACAGAATTTAAGGAGTTACACTTACAGAAAATGTCTTGTTCTCATTAATACTTAATCAAAATGTTCTATTCTCTATGATGAACATTTTATAAACATTCAAAAATATAATAAATAGCTCCACTGAAATTATATAGCAGTTAGAAAATATAAAACATTATTTAAATATGATATTTCTGTTAAAAATTGACTATACTGTGATTATCAGCATGGCCACATTTTTTTTTTTTTTTTTTGAGACAGGGTCTCACTTTGTAGTTAGTCTGGCCCTGAGCTCACTATGTAGCCCAGGCAAACCTTGAACTCAGCAATCTTCATGTCTCTGCCTCCTGAGTGCTTGGATTACAGGTGTGAGCCACCATGGCCAGCACTGTGGTATGTGGTATTGATTGCTGGTGGGCGTGAGTCACCCGCCCAGCATTGTATGCGGTACCAGGATTGAACTCAGGACCTTGCACTTGCGAGGCAGGTGCCAGAACCACTGAGCTAAATCTCCAGCCCAGCATCACATTTCTTTTTTTTTTTTTTGCTTTTTGGAGACAGGATCTCGCTTTGTAGTTCAGGCTGGCCCTGAGCTCACTATGGTGCCCAGGCAAGCCGCCGCGAACTCCGCAATCCTCCCGCCTCTGCCTCCCGAGTGCTGGGATTACAGGCGTG
>PVIC010058861.1:0-10269 GCA_004025085.1 Thryonomys swinderianus | reverse complement strand
ATCAAAAGGTGGTGGCAATGGGGCCCTTGTCCCCAACCCAGCCCCAGAGGCATCTGGAGTATACATTCACCCCACCTTCCTCTGGTGCTCACATGACCAGTGACTGAATGAGCCCATCTTGAAGGTCTACACTCTGGGCGGCCGCTGGTCCACACAGGCTGGCATTCAGCCTTTCCCTGGGACTTGGGGTCTGCAGACCCTTGTGAAGCCTATGTCTACACTGCTACTCACCCACCTCAGCACCTGTGTCTTTATGTCTTATGGGCCATCCCAAACATGTGAATCCTCAGCCCACGTGAGTCTAAATAGTGCATCCAAGTGACGTGGGAAACAACAGTGAAGCCACTGAGTTCTGCCTGGAGAGGTGGCCATGAGGCCAAAGCTCTATACCATGCCTCTGAGGGCTCACTGGGTACCCAGGGCTCAGCCGCCCACACTGTCCACCTCCTCTCCAGTGCAGCCATTCTCCCTATGGCTCAGAATGCCCCCAGGCTTCTGTTCTGTGGTCCCCTCAGCCAACAGTGTCTCCTGCAGCCTTCTGCTCAGTCAGGGTCCCAGAACATCCACCAAGATCCCTAACTGTGATCTCTCCAGGCCTCCACTTCCTCTTGGGATTATCCTAATAATAGGACCCTCACAAGCTGAATGTTTACACAGTCCGCTGTCAGCTGGTGTGGGTGGAGCCTCTTTCAGACCACATCCCCCAGCTTGGATTAAAACTTGTATGGACCTTGGCTTTCCCCGCAGACAGACCGCCAGCCAGCTTGTGATGCCAAGGCTGCCTGCACTGACCACTTACCTCGTGCTCCTGGCATCACATTCCCTGGGCCAGCTGGCGAGCAGGGATTGAAGCTGTGAACCCCTCCATGGCCTTTTCAGCTCTGTTTTTACTGATCTCCATGCTGTTTAAGTCCCTTTATTTTTCTCCGAGTCCCAGAATCTTTCCTTACTTCAGCTGAATGGAAATTGTTTCTCCAATGTTGGGCTGACTCTTCTCAATCACAGAGCCCCTCAAAGATTACTTATAGTCCCTGCTTATTTCTCACCAAAATATACGCATACCTAGCTCTCTCTGCAAGAGTGACTAAGGGTGGTCACAGCATGAGAAAGTGAGTTTCAGTAAAGGTATCTCCTCTGTAGAAAACAACTAGGATATTCCACAGGAATGTGACCAAACCAGTCTGGGGCCCCAACATGGAGGAGCAGGCAGGGAAAACCGACAAAGCCAGTAGGGGGATACCAGAGAGTGTGCAGGGACAAACCATGGAGGCCCTATCAAAGGCTGGCAGTGATGGACACAGGCAAGGACCTAGTAAGAAAGCCAGGTATCTGGCTTGATCTCGTGTCTGATGGTGTCACTGACTGGTAATGTAGGATAAGACACAGTCATCATGGACAAGGCGAGATTCTCCTCCACCAAACACAAACTTCAATATTACATCATTAATCATAGATTAAAAAAGCTTCAAAAAAATTCTGTCTATAGAATTCAGTTGTCATAAAATGATAGGTAATAAAAACAGTACACATTCTATTAAAGTAAATCTGACATGGTACAGGTCATTGTAATATTCCCATAAGAAATGGCCATGTTATGAAACAATATTAATTCAGCAAACAGCAGCATCCTCTTACTCCCTTTTCTCAGTTAAGTGCTGACTCTGAATGTTCGTACAAATACTGTGTGGAATGTGGAGATCACTGAGACACAACCCCTTCTCTCCAGGAGGCAAAGCAATGTGAGACAAACACAAATAAGTGTTATTTAAGGATGTCTAGAATCAGCTGGGGGTGGAGAGAAGTCAAGTGAAGTGGAGCTCAGCCACATCTTTTAATCACTTGAACTCAAATTCTATTCAATGTACATAAGCGAACCATCACTGTAACTGGAGGGAGAGATATTTTCAACCCTGAATTTCAGGAAGGGCGTGTTATCTGGGTGCTGTGCCAGGTGACAGAGACTCGGTAGGGAACAACATGGATGTAGTCCCAGTTACCATGGAACCTCGAGTCTAGAGGGGCAGATGGCAGAAACCAAGACACACACTCATAAGACAATGGCAGATTGCAAAAAGTTTGAGGAGCAAAGTGCAGGTTGAGAAAAATACTAGCAGGTTGTGAAAACTACTAGATCCGGTCTTAGTGAGGTAACATGGAAATACTTCTGCAAGGAACATAGCAGGTGGGCTGAGGTTTAAAAAAGCTGGCTTGAAGTAACATAGAGGGAAAATAGATCATGGTGGAAGTGAGGAAATTAGGAAGATTCTAAGACCGTACTGGGTGAGGAACTTTTGCTGGAGTTCAGTGGACGCAGAGTACCAGCGTACAAAACAAGAACAGAGACAAAGAGAGGAGCCAGTCCATGTAGAAGTCTGTAATAGAGAGCAGTTCTACATTTATTTCAAGTACAATGGAAAGCACTGATAGGTTTTGAAATAAGTGAATGCCTCAATCATATTTAATCATCATCTTAAAACTTGTCAAGGCCTAAAAGGAAAATGGAGAAACTGACAAGATATGGCTTCATTAATCAGGTGATTTTGGACTGAAGTGATTGTACTGAAAAAGAAAGATTCAAGATTATGTTAGAATTGGGGTCAGGAATTTAGCTCAGGTGGTACTGTGCCTACCTTGGAAGTACAAGGGCCTGAGTTCGATCCCTGACACTGCAAAAAAAAAAAAGACAATTATATTAGAACTAAAATCATAAAGACATGTTGGCTTGAAGGACTAAGAGGAAGGAAGAATTGAGGTCGCTCCTGCCTCTGTTATGTACAGCAGTTCAGAGGGGACCCTGTAGCCTGGACAAGACATGGGCAGGAAGCAATTGTGGGCACTAGTGGGAAGAACCCCCTCCAGACCTTTTAAAATTGGGCACTCACAGATGTCAAGTGTACTGGACCTGGCTTTCAGGACATCCCTTAACATCTGGACCTCACTTTTAGGATACATAGATGACTGAGGTGATATCACCATTCTCTGCTGAGCCCATTTCTGCTTAGTAGCCATAAGACTTCTACAAATCCAAGAAACAAAACTTAATAATCAACAAGAACTTAAGGAGAGACATTAAATGACTCATATGCAGTTATAAAGCACCTGAGGGAAGAAGGGTCTGCTCCAGAACCAAGGCTGTTGGCTCGCAGCCCCATGTCTTTTCCCCACCTGGGGTCTGTCAAAGCTGGCCAATGGATTTGTGAGGATTCAGCTGGCCCTCTTCAGCGTGTCCAGCCTTTTCCCAATGCTGGACTGGGACTGAAATGCAAATGGGACCTCTTAGTGTATGGTCTCAGCCTTCCTCACAGTGCTTCTCACAAAAGGGTCTCCGGGGCAGAGCCATCCCCCACAGGGGCTGCTAGGACAGCACAGGGTCCTTCACCCTCTTGTGAGTTGGGACAAAGGAGCTGGAAGTGTGAGTCGTCTTCCCCAGAGAGTTTAATAGAACCCTCCTCACTTCTGAACATTTCTATTAGGATATGAAGAGCTAAACTAAGATTTCTTCAGAAATAGGAGACCTCCCATGGCTTTAAAATGCTCATTCCTGATGTCACCTCCAAATACTGACCATTTTCTTGGTGGCTGGAGAACACCCATTCTCCTCCAAATCCTGTCTGTGTGTCTTATGACGGGACCCAGCAGGGGAACAGATGGGAGCCTCTCTTCTCCTAAAATCTGCGTGGCTGGTTCCCTGGGTGACCATGGAAACATTACCTTCTCTCTCTAGTCCTCACTTTTTTCTCTCAGTGTAAAAACAGGTGGTTCAGGGGAACCACTTTCCTCTCCCACACCCTGGCATCTCCCGTGTTGGCTGGCTATGATGTCTCTGTGTTACACCAGCTGTGGGCTCCTGAAGATGTCCAGCAATCCTGAAGCTCCTCATTAGGCTCCCAAAGCTCTATAATATTGACATGCCATATTCTAAATTTGTGGAAAAAGAAACCTTCATTTCTGAAGCCAAGGGTCATTTTGTTGGAAATTATGAGATGCTATTTCTTAGAGCTAGAAATGAAAGGCACATTTTTCCAGAAATTTCCACCAAAAGAGAGTAGTCTATAAACTAAACATGCCCACCAGTACCACTGGGCCAGGTAACTCTAGGCAACACTGGCCCAGCCCTGCTGGAACCCAGTACCCTGAAGTGGCCATGGTGCCAGGGGGTCACTGTGAGCTCTGGTGATCAAGGACCTGAGTTTTCCCTGTCAATATTCTATTTTCTGCTGAGGCCATGCCCATCTGTGCCCCGATCAGCCATGCAATTAGTTGATTTGGATGTTTGTTTTGCTTCAGGTTATCTTGTTCTGGATATTGAGTTTGAGTGTAATTGCAACAGGTCACACTACCTTTTTCAAAACTTTATCCACTGTACAGGTTTAGGAGCTGGGTGATTTGAAAGTTATATGGAAATATATGGAAATGAGCACACTAATGTCCCTTCACCCTTCACCCAGTGCACTACTGAGCATGTGGGTTGTCACCCTGTCGCATATTGGTCTGTCCACCAGGAACTGACGATTGCTCAGATTCACTCCCCTGCTGATCATTTTTCTTAAGAGTCTCAAAATTCTCCCGTGTCTTTCCTGTTGATGAGAAAGTCCCCTGGGGTCTCTCAACCTATGACTTCCCCACCTAGGTTTCTTACACAGCTGGCTGTGAGGCTCATTTCCATTCCTATGTCCTTGCCTGCCCTCTATGCAGAATGTTGTGTTAGTGGCACAGTCAGTTAGGAACCAGTGAAACTCCTGCCAACAGAGCCCAGCCTCCACTCCTTCCAGAGCCTTTTGACCTCAGCATCCTTCATGCTGGGTTCATGCACAAGACTTCAGAAATAGCCATGCCCTCTGGGAATACACAGTGGTCCTCAAGGCCAGCAGACTGCAGTGCAGACAACAAAGACAGAGCCAGCTGTGCTCAGAGATGGTCCAAGCACAGAAATGAAAACGTGGTCATGAGATGCAAGTCACTTCTGCTCAAAGACTGAAAAGAATCCAAACTTTGCAACTGGTTGGAAATGGGAAGAAAGCCAGGTGTGGTAGCTCATGTACTCCTAGCCCTGCGGGAAGCTGAGACAGCCTGGGCCACTTGGTAAGATCCTGTCTCAAAATAAAAACTAAACTCAGTGTGAAAGCTGGGTTCAATCTCCAGTATTGTAAAAAGGAGAGAGAGAGAAGGAAAGAATGAGGGAAGGAAGGATGGAGGAAAAGAAGGAAGACAAAATGGAAAGGAGAAAGAGAAGAGTCAAAGATGACTTTCTGGTTCCAAAAAATAAGCATGACATTGACAGAGGAAGGGCGTAGGACTTGGTGACTTAGTTGCTTGACTGAGAAAGAATCCAGGTGTGAGTCCCCACTGAGGTCCGGTGGGAAGCGTGGACTGGCACTTGAAGTTTGAGGTGAATGTTTTAATGAAGGAAAACCAGATGAAAACTAAAGCTTTTTTGAGTTTAATTAGACAGGAAAGTTAAATTCATGCCGTAAATAAAATTGCCAAGGATGAAATGAAAGTGAAGATTCTGAAGAGAATTTTTGGAGTGTCTTATTTTGGAGAGGAGGAGGGTAGAAAGAATGACAACCGTGATGAAGAGAATCATCTGAGACAGACAAGGACAGAAAGTAAAAGCCGGTGGAGGGACCAGGCTGATCAAATACCACAGGAACAGCAAAGCAGAACAAGAAAGCACTCCTGGGTTTGGTAGACTTGGGTGACTTTTGAGAAATAATTTTAGTAAGAGTAGTGGCAGAAGGTAGATAAAATATGTTAATTTTTAGATTATAGTCATGATAAAAAAATTCAGAATTATTTGAAATTGGCATTTGTTTTCAGGGAAGTATTTTAAAATCCATTTAAAATGTCTTCTCAGCAGAGATTCCAAGTTTTCTAGATATAAAGAAAGCAAGCTGACAAAATAATTCTGCCCTGAATTTTTGTTTTAATCAAATGGGCTTTAAAATTAATTCATTTTAAAGGTACTGAGTGCCACAAGTAATGTGTAATCTTATCATTGTCCCCAGAGGATGGTCTCACTTCAGGAAAAGCTTCCTGTGGACCTTAGTCTTTGGGGTGACAGTGAGTTAACAGGGTGTAGACACTCCTTACCAAAGGCCCACATAGTTGATCCAATCCCTGGCCTTAGGAAAGCGGGAGCTCACTCAGGGGAACAGGAAGATTCATCCAGCAGCTTTCCAGCTTCTTTCCCATCCTGACACCAGGCCATGAAAAAGTAAAAATGGCACGTGGCATCCAGCACCTTCCTAGGCAGAGCCTCTCAGAGAGCAGGCAGCAAGATCACTGCATTTCTAGGGCTTCCATAACAAGCCCTCAGACAGGACTCAGACAATACATGGCCACTCCACACAGTTCTAGAGCCAGAAATCCAAGATCCTGGTGAAAAACAAATGGTCTCCAGCTACCTGTTTCCAGGAGTCTTTGGCCTTCCTTGGTCTGAAAGGGCACCCTCTACCCCCTGCCTGGATCTTCATGTGGCTTTCTGCCTGTGTACATGTGTCCTGTTTACATTTTGTGAGAACATCCACCATATTGGATGATGGTGAATGCTTCAGTCTGATTTCACTGAACTAATCTGAATTAATGTTGGTTCACTTGTGCTGCTACAACAAAATCACTTGTGCTGCTACAACAGAATACCTGAGTGTGGAGAGTTTATTAGGATCACAAATTTACTTCCCACAGTTCTGTGCACTGGGAAATCCAAGATCAGGGCACCAGCTGGTCGGTGTCCAGAGAAGGCTGCATCCTCTGAAGGCAGCAGGAAACCTTTGTTCCCACATGGCCCCAGGAGGAGGCTAAAAGAGCTCCACCTGTGACCACGCCATCTCCCACAGGCCCCACCTTTCCATGCTGTCATTTTGGTGATTGGGTCCCACCCCAAATTTTAGATCAGATCCTAGTAGAATATCCTAAGTCCAGGTCCCATTCTGAGTTACTGGAGTTAGGACTTCAAAATAAGATATTTTGAAGAACAAATTCAACCTATAACAACTATGTTGGGTGAAACTGGCAAAAGGTTGGCATCATCCCTTCAGCAGTATAGCAAGTTAATCCAGCATGTCTCCAAGAGGTTTTCCTTTGGAGATGGTGGGGAAAAACTGTCCAGTTTTAAGTCCTAGAAATGAATCCTGGTTGTGAACGACATTAGATAATTGGCCTCCAAGTACTAAAGGCCAGTTCCTGAGTAGTCGTGACCCTTTCAGAAAGAATGAGCCTCCCAGTATTGGGTCCCAGGTGAGCAGACAGTTTGTCTTCCAACATAATTGACCAATTAAATTATATCAAGTTGAAAAACAGACTGAAAAATAATTATTTTGACAAAATTAATTGACAATATACCCCTTCATATTGTGTATTTTTCTGATTCCAGAGAAGGTCTGAGAGGTTGGCAATTGGGAAAGAAAAGATGGAAATATCCCTTGATACCTGTTCTGTGACTATTAATAGTTGAGTTGGTTCCCATTCACTCAAAAACTATTCCAAATGAGTGCTATGGCACTGGGAGTCTGCTAAGAAAGAACTGCTCTCCCAAAAAGCAGAGAGCATTTCAGTTTGTGTAGGAAGACACCACCCAGCACGGTGGCACAGACCATTTGTCAGACCATGTGGATGTAGGTGCCAGAGCTCACTGGGACACTGTTTCCTGAGAAGAGCTCCACTTGTTCACTGGCAGAAATCCTCTCCTGATTTGGAAGGCATCCTACATAGTATGAGTAAATGCACGCCTGCGGGGTTGCCAGGTTAAAGTAAGGCCATATTGAACCAACATTCTGAGGCAGTTCTGTTGGCAACCAAAACAGTGCTCAAGGGAAATGAAGACAGCTGCCTGTATGCTCCCTCACACACACAGCTCTGAGGGTCTTCGTCCATCCTGCACCTGCTTACACAGCACAAAACTCTGGAACTTCTACTTATTTTCATGATTGTCCACTGTGTGAACAGAGCCCCGGTCAGAGCAGGGTCTCTGTGCACTTACACAGTTAGCAAATGCCAACCCAAGTCATGCTCTTAGCCCCTCCCCAGGCATCTGAATCTCAGCCAGGCTCAGAATGGGGAAAATGACCTACTCCGTAAGAAATGTGTCCCCAGCTACTGGTGCTCCCCCTCTCTTTTCCACATGGAACCGGCAAGATCAGGCAGTGGGAGTGTTTATAAATAAATTCTATCTCTTGCTCTCCTATTTAAAGTCCTATAATAAGCTCTCAGAACAAACTCTAGGCCCTATACTAGGGCATCAGAAATGCAGGTGGGCATGACCAGGCATGCTCTTCAACCCCAGCTCAAAATGCCCACTGCCCACAGTCCACATGACCCAACCATGCCTCCTTCCCACCCCTGTAAACCACCCCTCACTTGTGAGCTCTGGCTTGCTGGGCCTTTTGTGTGAAAATGCCTGTGCTGGCTTCCCACTGACCTCCTTCCAGAAGGACCCAAGTATCTCTTCTTGTTCCTTTCTCACTGCTGGGACAAAATACCCGACAACTATAGTTTACAAGAGGGGAGGTTTATCTGGGCTCATGGTTTTCAGAGGTCTCAATCCATACTCTGGCCACAAGGCAGAAAAACTATGGCTGAGGAATAGATTGGAGGAGAGCTGCTCACCTCATGGCAGCCAGGAAGCAGAGAACGTTGGAGCTGGGGAGAGAGAGGTACATGCTTCCATTTCTCACCCCTGATGACTCAGCACCCAGGCTCTGCCTTCTAATGGCACATTCACCTATGAACTCCCATGATCCAGGCACCTTCAACCATGAGATTTCTGGAGGGACATTCTAAATCTAAACCATAACACATCCTTTGGAAGCCTTTATCTGTGCCACGTGGTCATCCCTCTTTGAGGGTGGTCCACATTCACCGATGTTGTAAGGATGCAGCCCTTCCGGGATTTCCAAGGCTGCACTACAGAGGATAAAGGAGGCTGAGCAGTAGAGGGTCCTTGGACCAGGAGAGACAGAGTGCTGCACTCATAAGAGCTGTCCTAACCAGCAAGGTTCCTACTCTCCCTAGCTCCCAAATAAACGAGACAATTGAAAATGTACATTTTAAAATTCAATATTATTTTGGAGAGAAGGAAGTAACAGTATACCTTTATTTTGGAAATAACATTATTTTATTAGAAGAAAATCCTAGATTATATCTTTTACTTTGGAATAGGAAAAGCCTTAGATATAGCATGAAAAGTAGAATGTGTGGAACTGGGTGTGGTGGCACACACCTGTAATCCCAGTACTAGGGAGGCTGAGCAGGAGCATCACTGTGAGCTCAAGGCCAGCCTGGAAAACATAACAAGACCCTGCTTCAAAGAAAAGCAATGTAGTATGCATGAAAAAAAGACTGATGCACATAACTATATCAAAGTGTAAAATTTTGGCACCAGAAAAGCATATGAGCAAAGCCAAGAAACCATTGATAAGCTTGGGAAGAAACTATTTGCTGCATGCATAATATTAAAAGATTAAATATGCAAAATGGGTACTTGTATAAACAGTGCAATCAGAGGGTGACAGGTGCCATTAGCAAAGTCCTAGAGAAGGACAGAGGAGCGAGCCAAGAAACATGCTCAGACACAAATCACCACAGTTGGGTTTTCACACAGGCCATGAGTGTGACAGTACCAAGTAAGAACAGTGCAAGTGTCTAGACGTCAGGGGGTGCAGCAGGACCAACAGGAGAATCTGCCTTGTGGAGGGAGTGAGATGGGAAGGCTGACCTGGAGGCACAGCAGTGTCCTGTACAATATCTGACCTCACAACTCTGCCAGGTGTTCGCAGTCACTTAACATCCGTGCAATGGGTGAGAGCCCTGGCTTGGACATCCGGTTTCTGGGCCATGTGATCTTGGACATGGAACCTGACCTTGCCTACATATCCAGAACTCACTCCTTCCCATAGGATGTGTAGGCAGTGACATTTCCTCGTATGGAAGCCAGCAAAGCCTGCAGTTCTGGGCTGGGGTGACAGTTCTACCCTGAGTCATACCGCCCTCTCCTCTCATGTAGCCAACAATACCTCTGTCTGACACATGTAACTCATTGGGCAAGGGGACAGCAGACGCAGGGCCTTCCCGGGGATGCCCTGTCTCTCTGGAACTGGGTACCAGGCAGCCATCCGTTCTAGTCTTGGTATGAACATCAAGCTTACCTCTGGGGACCTGCTGGCCTCTGGGCCCAACAAGAGAAGAGAGAAACTTCATACCAGGACAGTGAGCCAGGGACCTGGGAAGTTCTGCTCCTGGTTGGGCCTCTTTCCTACTTCTCAGGGGTTT
>PVIC010058860.1:0-10266 GCA_004025085.1 Thryonomys swinderianus | reverse complement strand
AATCATGTACAAAGGCTGTCTCTATTCCCACCGTGCCCTGGAACAATAAAGAAGATTATTAAAGGCGGAGTCACAAGAGTCTGAAAAGAAGGCTGGTGATCGCAGAACAATGAAGGCGTTAAACATTAAAAGCAAAATTTCAAAAGATCTCATGAAGAACTCATTAAGTATTTGTGGTAGCCTTGGGGTCATTCAGTGATATTTTAGACAGCTTTTCAGAGTCTTTCCTGAGAGATAAAGTGTTGATGATTGATGATGAATTGTTCATTGATATTTGACAGTGCTGACAGTTTACCTGTGTGATTTGGGATTATTTTTTCTCACAAGAGATGAGTAGGTTAGAATCTCTGTGTTAGAATTTCAAACACAGTGGAACCCTTAAGGGAGTGAATGCCTTTCATATTTCCCTTCAGTTTTTGCCATTTTAAAGTCATACATAGCCCATTTTTATTTCTCTAAGAGTAAAAACATATATCTACACTGCTTTATAGTAAAAAATTATTCTGACATAAGTCAGATATGATCCACTCAGAGGAATTACACAACATGTCATCACTTCAAAAGTAATCTTCTGTCATACACACATTTGCCTCAAGACCATGTTTTTCTTTACATTCATCTGGAGAGAAAGTTTCAGATGGCAGCTGTTAGATCCATTCTAGTGGGAGAAGCTGAAAAGCATTACAGAAGAGATTCTAGAAAATTAATAATGGAGTTGTCCTTTATCAAGAGTTTTCATCAGAGGGACACCCTGCAATTAAAATTACTTCAGTGGAACAGAGGCATTCTTTCCAAAGACATTCAATTGGGTAGTGCTGCTACGGTTCAGTCTATAATTTGCATCCTATGCTTTGTAATAAGCATTGCCAAAGTATTTATAGAAATCACAAGTGTTGACCAAAATGTGAATTAAGACACCACAGGAATTTCTAGAGTAAGGTGATCATAGTAAACCTAGGATGACTGTTATGAAACTGACAAGGTCGAGTGAGTATCTTGTATTAACATGTGCAGGGTAGTAGTCCCTCTGCATGGAGGACAGACAGATAGTATAACCATGTCACCCAACAGGAAGTGCAGTCCCAGCATGCCAGCGCCCATGTGATGTGTGGGGACAAAGGATGAGTCTCTGAATGGGATGCTCTCAGCTCATGGAGCGGAGAGACAGGGACCACCAGCCTCAGCAGTGTCGGTCCTGAGGGTTGGGTTTCCTCTCTCTGCTGGCTCAGGGAAAGAGCCACCCAACTCCTAACTTGATCCAGGTAAAGTAATTCACGGTTTTATGGTGGCTGTGACAGAGTGGTGAATCTGGTAGGTCCCCTGCACTACACAAAAATTTGGCAGTAAAGAGGAATGTACATTGATTCAGATGAGAAAAGTATATTCCAATAGAGGGAATAAGAAGTCTAGAAAGGACTGTGAAGTGCCTTTCCAGGAAAGGAAGAACTCTGGACTGCCACTCATTCTTAAATAACCAAGCACAAGTCGGAAGAGGGCATACCCGTGGCTGCCTTTCCTGGAGGCCTAGACTTTAAATATCATTTTTCAAAGAAACAGCTAATGAAATATGTTATATTTCATGATACCTTGGCCCAGCCCGAGTCTGAAGGTAAAGCTGGGTCCCACAGGGGCCATACACAGTGCATGTAGATGGGCTTTGCTCTCCATGCCTTCTTGCCATTTTGAGAAAATATAAAAGTCATAAGCCAGATAGGAGACTCAGGGAGACCAGGCTTCTCAGGAGTATGGTCCTCACTGGAACCAAAAGTGGATTGAATAGATAAAGAAATTTAAAAAAAGCTATAAGGAATATCCATTTAATTCTTACTTTCTTCAAACTCCACAGAAGGTATTAATAACATAAACACTTCCTGTTGTTTCTTCATGAAGGGTGTTAGGTTAGCTGTCTCTGCCATGGTGAGTAAATTTAGTGAATGTTGTTTATCTAAAGTGATTTGTGGAAGTTGTGAGTCTGGCATAGCTAGACCATGACAGTCTCACTTGACCATGACAATGTGATTGAGGTACAAGAAAGACTTCAGCCCAGGATGATGAACATAGCATTATTTGTTTTTTCCTCACTACACTCAAGGGTGCTGATCCATTTCAGAGTGGTTTTGACATAGCAAGACATCTGTAGGAATGAGAACAGATTAATGTTGTCATCTTTCTTCATAAATCCCCGGGAGCTTAAAATTTCCTTATCTAATTACCAGGGCTGAGGAGAACTAAACAGGGTGTCTGTCAGACTCTGGATGCCACAGCTTCTGTGGCAATACATTGCCCTGCTGGTCAATCTAACTTTTGTCCCTAAAGTCCAGTCCAGGGAAAGAGGTCACACAGTAAAAAAAGGGCACATTGTATGAATTATCTGTGCAAACTGAAAAGTCAGGAGCTCTGGGAATAACCAAAGAACTCATCTGTCTTTCTATTCTGCCAGTCTTTTCACATTCCCATGGATACCACAGAAGGGTGCAGCCCATAGGTAATCTGTAAGTTTGACTTAAAATATCACAGTGATCATCAAGGTCTGGATCACAAACTGCTCCTAGGAAACACATTTTACAAGAAAAAATAGAGCATAGTGAAGTAGAGATTTTATAAGGTTAGTCTGACCAGGCAACTGTCAGGCCCTCCAGGTCACTCAAGCTCAGAATTCTTCAACATCTGCTATCATGTGTTCCTCTTGCCATAGAGCAGGGTTCATGGCCACCTGGCTGCTGTCATGTGAGGTGCCACCAGGTTCACAGTTCCTTCTGATGGCCCTTGTGCGATTGTGGCTTGAGTGTCCTGTCATTGTATCATTCCATTTATTTGGGGCTCTATCCAATGTTGTGGGGACATCATCACTCCTGTGTAGCTTGTGCTGTGAATTACTGAAAGACAAAGTTGGCACACTGCTATGTACCCACATGAGAAAGAAATTTCTTTTGAGTAACAGCTGTGGTTGCCATACATACAGTGAACTGGAATGGTCATCTTATGTTTAGATCATATGGTCATGGTCATGAGAATTCATTGGAACCTGTAAGTAGAAAATATTGTTCTGATACAGTCAACTTGACTCACTCAAATATTGCCTTCACCAAGTAAATATGGCCCTGTTAGCCATATTGGAGAGCTGGGATCTAGTGGCAGGAGTTATATTATTGTGCTGCATCATTGGTTGATGTTCATTTCTTTAAAATCCATGACTTCCCATGTTTTCAAACGAGTTGGATTTCCATATCTCATGCATGGTGACCCAATGTGCAGTCAGGAAATTGTCAAGAGTATTCCAACAAGGTCAGCCTGTAATTTCTCCTAGTAAGTAGAGTAATCACTACTATGATTTCACTAGGGGGTGGCATGGTCTTTTGTTATGATTTTCAACATGTGACAAAAATGCCATCTCTAACTGGCAAATTTTGGCCACAGACTCTGAATCCACAAATAAGAGCCTGTAGTTGTACAATTATTAACATGTCACTTACAAGTTCTATTGCCTGCCCATTTGCAATGACTCATGACTCTGAAAATGTGTAGCAGAGAATTTCTGTGACAATACCTGTTCAGCTGTCACTTCCGTGTGGAGTGTGGCACATGGGATAGGATATCTTATCTGGTCTCAACCAAAAAAATGCCAATTGTTAGGGTGGATGGCTGAAGTGGCCAGGTCATCTCCGTCAGCTTTTAGTTTCAAAGACAAGTATAAGATTAACTGGAACATCTTTATGCACAGATCTAATTTAGCTAAGATTAAAACAGGGACATTTTAGGTCCTCTGGCAATACAACTACATGATCATTAGCTGATTGCTACCTGTGTTTTTTTTTTTTTCCAGTTCACCTGGTCATATGGATGTGCCATGTCCACGTAAGAGTGGAAGCTTGTTGATATTGTTCTATTTCATTAGAAAAATGAGTAAGTATTCACATGAGGATAAGTAACTCAGGTCTTAAGTTCCCATGTGATTCTTGAATAGTAAGCTAAGAGTTGACACTCAAAGGGCAGTCTATCTGTAATCTGTCTCAGATAATCTAAATGTTCAATGGCATACTCTTTTGTTATCAAAATTCTGATACATATGGAAAGAAGTCATGAGATCTGTAGTCTGATAGGGATGAGATGCTCTTTCTACAGTCTGTCCCAGTGGCAGGACACATGTCACTCCAAACGGCAAGGCCTCAAGACCTGCTGTTGTTAGGGTTCTATTTCAATGTGATCACCTTATGAATGACTTTGACTAGAGAATATTAGAAGAACTAAAGAAAAAAATGAGTAAATTTTGTCTCCAGGAACGAAGAGAGTATACCAGGTATTGAAGCTCTCACTCTTTCTTTCTCTTTCTCTGTCTCTGTCTCTGTCTGTCTCTGTCTCTCTGTCCTTTCTGTTTTTCTGTCTTCTGCCTGCCTGCCTGTCTGTCTCTCTGTCTCTCTGGTAGGTACTGTGAAAAGCAACCATTTTTGCTTAGCCTTGTCTGGAATATTTTTTTTTAATTGTGTGAAAGGACTTCTAGGAACTACATCTCTTGAATGAATCCCTGAAACATATCACAGTTGATAGATCAAGCTGTATGTATTGTAAAATCCATGACCTTATATAGGACTTGAAAAATATCTTTCCTTTTCAGATGAGCAGCAATTGTGTCACTAAGATGATGAATGATATATTTCTTGAGATACTTAGACATGTTGCAGACCCAGCTATGTAAATCAATGGAAAATTGTAAATGAATGAGATTATCCTGCAGAAATATTGTAAAAATATTTTACAAGTGCTTTTATATGACTAAAAATCTGTCCAAGTTTTCACCCCACAAAGGAATCGTGAAGATAATTTAGCCAGATAGGGACAGCATATCTCTATCCTCTGTAGCTATCACTTTCTTAGTGACAATATGTCAGGTATCACAGGAAACCAAGGGTAGAGCTTTGGCAACCAGTCAACAAAGATCTACTATCAGACTACTGTTTTGCTTTACTGTGTGTGTGCGTGTGTGTGTGTGTGTGTGTGTGTATGTTTAATGGAGCCAAATGTGGCTGTTAAATTATACGTACAAGGATGGTATATAACTTTCCTGTCTGCAGTAAATATTAAGTTAACAAAGTAAGGTCCTTTATTTTCTACATGGTGAGCAGTATACTTTTTGTTGAATAGACTAATAGGGATTTGGGTGTCATGGTGACAAAAAAGAAATACAAATGCTCCTTGGTCATGGCTAGACTCCCATGTTATGAGGAGCATAACGCTGAGGCCACAGTAATGCTCCATGTCCGAAACTGACAGAAAGTCATTGCATACCGTGTATTTAACAGGAAAATCTACAACACAAAGCACTGGAAATAATATAAATTCACAGACTATGGGTCAACATATTAGTTCTGAAAAGCACTAATGTCATTAATTTACCCCTAGTCCTCTGGGAACCTGAGATAATTTTCACTTGGGTACCAATATATAAGAGCCCCATAAAAATTTGAATTCCTTCCTCTTTTTCTTCTACCATAGCAAAATAGAGATGCAAATTTGGCAGATAGAGACTTAAATATTTTCCCTGCCATGTTGTAATCTTTCTATGGTCTTATTCTTTGCTATATCTTTTGGACCGATAATATTTATCTAATACCATTGTACCTTTTGATTACATTAACTTTTTTATTTTACAAGAGTTCTTAGCAAAGAGCTTACACTGGGTCTTTGAAGTGTTTGGCTTGGAATTTTTATGAATGATGAGACTTTGGAAAAAGGATATTTGTTTAGTAGTTTATGGGATAATTACATATCACACTAGGAACACTAATACATTGATTCTAGAATAGAATAAGCTATTCTAACAGAACAAAATACCACTAATAAAGTTAGTGAGGGCTTTCTATCTCTTCGTATTATGCCTCCTGTGGTCATAGGTGGAGCTTTTTCAGAGGTGACTGGATCGAGAGTGATGCTAGAATTCTAGGATTAAGGATGTGAGTGCTACCTGCTCTGAGTAGTCTGGGTAAAATAAAATGGTAAAAGGTAATGTGAAGGCCCCTAGTTGCTTTGCTTTGTTTGTTCTGCCATAAATTGTTTCTCTTTTGCAATGAGACTCTGATTTGGAGCCAGCCAATTATTGACTGAAACCTCTACAAACCATGAGCTAAATAACCTCTCCATTCTTAACTTTGTGTCAGATATATTGTCTTAGCAATGAGGGAAAACTAAGTAACTTGCTAAAGGAGTGTCCACTCTGTTTTTTTTTTTTTTTGTACTGGGGATTAAACTCAGGACCTTGTGCTTGCGGGCAGGTACAGCACCAGTGAGGTACATCCCTGTCCCTTGAGACCAGCTTTATATGGCTAGTTAGGAATAGGAAGACTTCACAATTAATTGTCTTTACCAACAAGAGGATTTGGCAATTCTGTGTCAGTGATAATGAAATGGATACTCTTATTAGGAAATGGTGGAGAATTAATATTTAAGAAGGATTCGAAAATCAATATTTTCTAACATACGAGAGTTTCCTGTGACATATATATTTATAGATATATAGACAGATATAGATATATAGATCTGTAGGTATATATTTATAGATAGATATCTATAAAGAGAGATAATATTTAGGGAAATAGCTTTATGTTCATAAAAATGTAGTATGAGGGGGGAGTGGGTAGGGATATGGGTAAAAATGAGAATTAACTTGTGGCATATACTGGTACAAATTTCCCAATATTATATGTGATTTTGAGATGTATATAAATTGTACCAATAAAGAATTCAATTAAAAAAAATCCACCCAACACTGAGATTCCATCTCACTCCACAAAGAATGGCCACGATCACAAAATCAACCAATGATAAATGCTGGCGTGGCTGTGGGGAGAAAGGAACCCTTCTCCACTGTTGGTGGGATTGCAGACTTGTGCAACCATTGTGGAGATCTGTGTGGAGATTTCTCAGAAAACTAGGACTAGGGGTTCCATTTGACCTGGCTATCCCCCGGCTAGGAATATACCCAAAAGAATGTAAAAACTCACATTGGAAAGACAGATGTACACCATTGTTCATAGCAGCTCAGTTCGTGATAGCTCAGTCTTTGATACAACCCAAATGTCCATCAACTGGAAAGTGGATAAAGAAGATGTTTTTTTTTTTTTTTTTTTTTTTTTTGAGACAGGGTCTTGCTTTGTAGTTCAGGCTGGGTCTGAGCTCACTATGTAGTCCAGGCAAGCCTCGAACTGACCAATCCTCCTGCCTCTGCCTCCCAAGTGCTGGGATGACAGGCGTGAGCCACCACGCCCGGCAAGATGTGTTTTTTTTTTTATAAAATGGAGTATTACTCTGCCATAAAGAATGTCAAGATCGATCCATTTAGGTGCAAATGGAGACACCTGGAGGATATACTAATAAGTGAAATCAATAGATCACAGATAGACAATTACCGGATCTTCTCTTTGACATGAACACCTGTAGATGCAAATGAGCTTTAGAAAGTATAACAGCTTTTATAGAGTGCAAAATTTCTATAGGAAACTTGGTGTGGGAATGTGATGAGGGGAAGGAATAAATATGATACAGAAAGAAAATAAAAGAGCATGTATAAAGGGGGTGAGGAGGTGTGGGTGGGTAGGGATATGGGTAAAAATGAGAATTATCTTGTGTCATATACTGGTACAAATTCCCCAATGTTATACATGATTTTGAGATGTATATAAATTGTACCAATAAAGAATTTATAAAAAAATCCAAAAAAAATGTAGTATGAGTAAGCCATAGATAAATAAACTAATACAACTATTAAATTCTTTCATATTATTAAAGGAAATCTTAAATATTGTTAAAAATTCTATGTTAGATTTGTTCTCTGTGAATTGTGTGACTGTACAGTAAGTTTATTTTCAATTATGATACAAATGTTGTATGTACTTATTTACAAGCTATGATAGAGTTAGTGGCAAATGAATGACTAGGTAGATTGATCCTCTGTGGGTATAAGGGCATATTTGGTGAGTTAAGGATGACTCACAGCTTTTCTGGAGGCATACAGAATTAATATAAAGTTCAAGCCTCAAGGGAAAGTTAGCAGTTGTCAACTGATAATTTCTTAATGAAAATATGTTATATTCTCGCAAGCATCTTTAGGGATATTTTTCTTTTTCATCATCAATAAAATGTGTTTTTAATGAACTAAGCAATTAATACCCATAAATATATTACTTTTACAGAGGATTGCATTTGAATTATTATATTTTATTAGAAAAACTTATTTCTGTTGCTCAAATCCTAACCATTTCCTCATGAGATTTATATAGTCAAAACATTCACAGTTTATTCAATAATATACTTGCAATTATTTTTAAATTTTAGAAGCATCACAAATATGTGATAATGGCATTTTCTATTGTTAAGAAAGAGTGTTTCTAGGTCAATAATTTTGCGCTAACTCTATTTGTAGTTTTTATATTATTAGAAATATACTACTTGATATCAGATAAGGCTTCATAAAGTCTTTCTAAGCATAGTTAAGGTAGAGTAGAACTTTTAGTGATCACTCGATGCTGTGTGATCTATGTTTCTGATCACATGTAGTTCTATTCAATTATATTTTTTTTGAAATCTAGTGGGTGGTAGGTAATATATATATATATATATATATATATATATATATATATATATATATATATATATATATTACATGGTGGCTTCAGGGGCTTTGTTTTTCTTCCATGCAAACTAAATTCTGTTTGATACTAAAGGATTTATTTGTGAAGAACCCAAGTAGTTCTGACTTGGTAACTATTTTCTGTCCTTTCCCAGAGTGATGTATGTATTGTCAGGCTTATCTATAGTGGATGGTGCTGAAGTATGAACTGCATAAAACAAACTATTTACAGCACTATCCTAAACTTCATGTTAAGAAGTGATATTATTACATCTTCTATGATTCTCTTTACAAAAATGTAAATTTCATGTCAACAGATAAATTTTCATAAGCATCATATAAGATACAAATAATCTAGATTTCAGGTTTTCTTTTTTATTTTCAGTAGCTATAATAAGTTAAATTGTTTTCTATACTTCAGTAGAGGCCCTATGAGGGAAATTCTGACTTGTGATAAGCACATTAAATTGTAACTCAGATTAAGTTCCTAAAAAAACTTCTAAAATATTTTGCTTCAATTACAAAAATAATATACCAATTCTAAAGGATTCTATCAAGTAATACTCATGCATAGTACTTTTTGCATAGTCAACCACTTCAAATAATTGTATCTTTCTAGCTAACTTTCAGGGTAATTTTGTATGTATTGTCTTTAAAAAAATAACATTCATAACATATGTAATATTTTATTTAAGTATTTTGTGTTTTCAAGTCCTTTTCCCATCCAAATATTTGCATATATTTACATGACTTATGTGTAGTTTATTTTTTAAGAATTTTAACTTTTTTCTAATGTATGAAAGAACTAGAATTTATTTAATCACTCTTCCTATTCATAACATTATTTTCTCAAATTTTTTAACATTATTACAGTTCTGGGAGCAAACCTAGGTTTTCAGATATGCTAGATTATGCTATACTTCTGAGCTTCGTACTCTGCCTCATTTTCCAAATTTTTGACAATAACAGAATCACTGAGTACCTATTATGTATGCAATATAATAAGAATAGACTTTAACAGATTTCATTTCTGGCAGTGGACTGAGAGCTGCCCACTGGCCCACTGTACCCTGGGAAGGCACGGACTCTGCTACCTTGGGTGCCATTCTGTTTCCAGTGGGGGCAGACGACTGAAGCCTACCCACTGGCCTGCTCCACCCCAGAGCTGTTCAGTGAGGAGTTAGGAATGGACCCTGGGTGCAATGCCCACCACAGAGGATTGGGGGACTCCAGCCGGCCCCAACCACACCCTGGAGCTGCGTTGTGAGAACCCAGGTCCAAGAGGAGCTGGAGCCATCTCCTGCATCCATCCACAGGGGGTGCACTCCTGGAGCCATGCTGAGAGAGCAGGCAAAATTAAAAAAAAAAAAAGGAATCTAGCTTCTATTTTACCATCTACTCCTAGAACCCTCTATTCACCTCATGTCCCCACACTCTCTCCTATCTTCCTGTCAGAAGCAATACCCAGAAGTAAAAGATTCTTAGGCTGCCCTATTTCTTCTTCTGTACTATAATAAGAAGGTGTGCAAAATCTCCAATGGTCTTACAGCATACAGTGGGTACTGTTGTATATATGCCCTTTAATCCTCTATTGCCCGCTGCCATATATGAGGTTCTCAGGTATAGGTGATCTTCATAAATCTGCT
>PVIC010058859.1:0-10275 GCA_004025085.1 Thryonomys swinderianus | reverse complement strand
TGCTGGGATTACAGGCGTGAGCCACCACGCCCAGCATTATATGTGGTAACTAGGGATCAAACTCAGGTCCTTGCGCTTGCGAGGCAGGCGCCGGAACCACTGAGCTAACCCTCCGGCCCTGTCCTTCCTTTCTTTTTGCAGTACTGGGGATCAAACTTGGGTCCTTCTGTTTTCAAGGCAAGGTACCACCTGAGCTAAATCCCTGGCTCAAGAAATCAATTTCTAATGAGAAAATGGTATATAAAACTTTTGTTTCCCAATAAAAACTCATTTGAACATTTATCACTTAGTTCTCTCTAGTACTGTGTTAACCACTACATAATATAAATTAGGTAAAATTTCTCATGTTTCATAAATTTTTTTTTTTTTGCTTTTGAGACAGGGTCTCGCTTTGTAGTTCAGGCTGGCCCTCAGCTCACTATGTAGCCCAGGCAAGCCTTGAACTTAGCATTCCTCCTATCTCTGCCTCCCGAGTGCTGGGATTACAGGCGTGAGCCACCATGCCCGGCATTGTGGTATGCGTGTTGATTGTTGGTGGGCGTGTCTCCACGCCCAGCATTATATGTGGTAACCGGGGATCGAACTCAGGACCTTGCGCTTGCGAGGCAGGCGCCAGAACCACTGAGCTAACCCTCCGGCCCCATGTTTCATAAATTTTAAGATATGAACATTCTATTCATATTATTTCTCATCATAACATGTCAAGAGGAATAATGGAGCTGCAGCTTCAGTAAGAGTAGAAGGAAGCTGGTATGGTAGCACAGGTCTAATTCTAGCCACTCAGCTGTGGGTCACAAGTTTGAGTGAAACCCTGTATCAAAATCAGATAAAGAGGCTGAGGATATAGCTGAGTTGGACAGTGTTTGCCAGGCATGTGCAAGTCTCAGTTTAATTCCTAATAACACAACAACAAAAAAAAGTAGAAGGAATCATGAGCATCTTTTTTTTTTTTTCATCTTTAAAAGTAGATTTAAACTAACAAATATCTACTTTCTTTTTGGAAATAATATCATAAAGTAACTTCAAGTTTTGGGGACTATTAGGTAAGAGGGAAGAGATCAGGAGTGGGAGAGGGAAAGATAGAGAAGGGTAACGGGGAGCACGTGCTCAAGGAATGTCATATACATCTGTGAAAATGCCACAGCAAAGCTCACTACTCCGTAATCAAGATGCACTGATAACAATCCCATTTAAGAGTTGTTTATGCTTTTATTTAATAAAAATAAAGTGCTTCACTGAGTTAAAAACATATTTTCATATTTATTTAAATTATCAATGCAGAAAACTTCTTCAAAATAAGTTAAACTGGTTGAATTTTTTAACTATTTAAGATCCACAATGAGACATTGGTATCAAGCATGGATGCTTCTAGACAGCTGATGTTAAACGAAGAGCAGCTGGAAGATATGAGGCAGGAACTTGTGCGACAGTACGAGGAGCATCAGCAAGCCACAGAGCTGCTGCGACAGGCCCACATGCGCCAAATGGAGAGACAGCGGGAGGACCAGGAGCAGCTGCAAGAGGAGATTCAGAGACTCAACAGACAGTTAGCCCAGGTGTGGGGCTTAGAGTCCCTTTTCTCTCCAATTAAAACAATAGTATTCTTTCTGTAGCCTTTTTAAAAGGCAGAATTATTTTGTTAAGATCTGTACAAATCTTTAACATCAACAGTACACCCACTAGCACACCAGCTTTAGAATTTGTTAGGCACAGTGGGATGTGCATTGTGTTTCAGGCACTGGAAAAGTGGCTGCAGAGTTAATTTTGTTTTGTTTTTAGTCATTCCATTAACTTTAAATACCAGAAGTACTTTAAAATATTTGGAAATAATCTGCTGAGGTGCTTGAGTAGATAGTTGCTATCATCCAGCTTTCCCATATCCATTTATAGTTCTGTGAGTCTCCCAGTCAGCATCTCCAAGGTTTGCCTTTATCTATCTTCAATCCATTTTTTAAATCACGAATGGAAATCTGAAGTAGTATGTTTCTGGAACTTTTTCTAGGGAAGCAACTCTATTTGATTTGAGAAATGCAAATTTTATATAACATTCTTATCACTTTCTTGACTAAATTTAAATGCATTCTGTGGTATTTGGGAGCTGGTTCTTGTCAATTGCTATAAAAAATATACTTAGAAAAGTCATTGCAGAAAAGCAAGAAATGCTTATGTAAAAATTCTTAGGAAAACAAATTTATTGGATTTAATTTTGAAAACTAAACTAAGAAGAGCTTTTAATGTATATTGTTTTAAATATAAAATAGAACTGGATTTTGAGATAAAATATATTATTTGGAAAAATCATTTTTGCTTTTCTTCATTGTATTTTATGAATTCAGCCTTCTGAATTTTCAATGCAAAATTGAGAAATTTATAAAAGTTATCAGTTGAACTGTCCAAATTCATGAATAATTAAGCTTAAATTTTTTTTCCCTAACCCATGCATGGTGGTGCATACCTGTGACTCTAGCACTTAGAGGCTGAGCCAAGAGGATTGCCACAGATTTGAAGCCAGCTTAGGCTTCTTACTAAGTTTAAGGCCAGCTTGGGCTACATAGTGAGTTCAAGGTCAGCCTGAACTACCTAATAACAGCCTGTCATAAAAACGAAAAAAAAAATTTAAGTTTCAGATTTTGCATTGAACTTTGTATATGCCTTTTAACCTCTTAAAATTGGATGTGAATCATAGGTATAACCAGGGTCTTTTGGTCTCAAGGGGGTTAAAAGAAATCTGCTGAATGTTGCTGCTCTTTTCCTCTATCGCAAACAATATTCTCTCATGACCTTTTTTCTTATTTAGAGATCCTCAATAGATAATGAGAACCTGGTTTCAGAGAGAGAGAGGGTGCTTTTAGAGGAGCTGGAAGCACTAAAGCAGCTGTCTTTAGCTGGAAGAGAGAAGCTGTGTTGTGAGCTGCGCAACAGCAGTACGCAAACACAGGTAGTATGGACTTCGGCCCACTTAGGAGCAATGGATCAGCCATGAAGTAGGATTTGTTTGTCTTTGTTGGTGATGTAAGATGTATTTTTATAGCTGAGCTTAACATATTTGTGACTGCCTGCATATAAGGTAGGTGGGGTCAAAGCACCTTGTATTCTGTTCAAGATAATTCAAATCTGACATCGTTGTAGTAGCAACTGTCTCACCAAGGAACAACGTGTCACACTACATAATATGTACTCGTTTGAACCCATTAAAATTCTTTTGTCTGTGCACTTTTATCTCATTTTGATAATGCTAATCTCTAGATAAAGTATCATTAAATATTATGTCTAGCAGTATCTACTGTGTGCACAGAGGTTCAGTTTCACCTTGTACCCATATGAAGAATGAGGTGCTATTTCCAAGATGACCGGTTTCCTTTCTGTTGTGTCCTCTCTGCCTTTACACAAACTGAAACAGAATGGAAATGAAAACCAAATGGAAGTTGAGGAACAGGTGTTCAAGGAGAAGGAATTGGACAGAAAACCTGAAGATGTGCCTCCTGATACTCTGTCTAATGAGAGGTATATAACGTGTGTACCTTTCAGTGCAGTTAGAATTGTTTCGAAGTAGTAAACTATCTGTTCTTATTTTTATCTTGTACATATTTACTTTTAAAAAACCATACTATTTATATGAAATATGTCCACTCATGTATAGTATGAAAGAAATACCAGCTTTTGATCATTAAATTATTAAAAAGTTTTTTGTATATAATTTTTGATTAGATATTTATCACTTAACCTAAATGTTTAGGTGTTATTCAGGCAGCAGATCTTTTTGATTATTTCTGCTCTTAATACCATTTTGTATCTTAAAAATAAATTATACTTATAAACTTGACTTCTTTTCTCCTTCACTGTATATCATTCCTTGTAAGCTATTCCCTGGTTTGAGGAAAAATTTTCTACTCATATAGCTGTTTTCATGTATTTACAATATAATAGGTGAGAAATTTTAGTCCATCTTCCAGGCTTAGGGAGAAATAAATCACCCACTGTTAACAAAACTTTTCCTTTCATCAGTTTTTATAGAGGTTAATATAAAAATGTAAATACTATACTATATGAAAATAGCTATTCCACATTAATATTAAGGCCTTTTAGCCCAGTGTTTTAAAATTTATGTTGTTCAAATAAAAATAATTTCTTTAATTTTAAATTAAAACTAATATCTACTAACTTAATTTCCTCCTTTTCCAATTTCTGTACTGTCAACCCTTTTGTGTCCTCTTAACCACCTTCCTCAGCTTGCATGGAGGAATTTGGCCCCTAAGATTTTGGCTTCCCCATTGGATCATCAGTATGGAACACAGTCAGTATGGAACTCAAACAAGAAAGACAGTGTATGAAAATTAGAGTTACCATGGCAATATAAAATAAACAGTGTTTATTTTATATTATTTATCACTAATTTATATACTTTACAAATTATAGTGTTTATAGGAATTTTTATAGTGAATGCTGACAAAAATGAATATTCATCTTTTTTGCCATTGTATTAATTTTAATCATTTAAGTAGAGATATTTTCACATTGCCCTCCTCCTGGGATTTGGAGCTTGATTGAAATCTTAGGAATAGTTAATGATGTAAAACCTTTACTTGCTACTAAGTTATTTCAAGTTTTTTTCTGAATGTACTTGCTTATATAAGCAGAAAACTTATCTAGACACAAAAATAGAACTATCTCTTACACTTGACAAATCACTAAAGCTCCAAGTATTACCTTGACTTAAAATAGGTGTGCCATGTGCCTGTGAAACAGATACCTTTTAACCTGCATAAGGTAGTCTCCTACAGTGCAAAGTGTTACTGAAAATAAAAGCTTTCTTAAGCCTAGAGATCTTTACTGTGAAAATCTGTGTTAAGTATAAAGTTTACTGCTGCAGTAGCTCCGTTGAAGTAAGCTGTTAGGATGAGTGAGTTGTTTAGGTAGAGGATTAATCAAGTAATTTTTAAAATTGAATTCTTTATTAGTACATTATATATACAGCTCACAATAATCTTTTGAACTATTTATGGAAGTCAATTTTTTGACAGGATAAAATATTCCTGTTAAGCTAAAAAAAACCTTACTGAAACACTTTCCAGTGTGATCACATTTTTGTTTTTCAAATGGAATGCTTTATACTTGGGAAAATGTCTAGGAATATAGATATTTTAATGTTAATAGTGATTATCTCTAAGTGCAGGCATATTTTGGAGGGTAGTTAACAATATTTTCAATTTTTTTAAAAAAATAATGTTTGTCTTTTTAAATAGAAACACCATTTCCATTTAGGTGAAAATAGATTTTTTTCTTCTGGCTCATATGAGTGTTGCATGAGTAACTAGTTATTTTTGTCTCTGAAGCAGATAGAATAAAAATGGTCTGTGATACTCCACCTGGTGTTGGCAAACTGAAATTTCAGTGTAGATCTTTTTAAAAACAGATATCTGTCTGCTACTATTTGTGATTAAGCACCTAGTTTACCCCATTAAATTAATTGAAATACTACCACAGGATTTAAAAAATTATATTTTAAATTGTTATTTGCACATAAAAAGATGAAATGTAAGATACATGTGTAAATAACTGAATAATATAATTTCAGTGACTTACCATCTTTGAGTGAATCATACTTTCTAAAACTTAAGTTTTTCCTCATTAAAAGTTTCTTCTAATTTAATTACTAACTTAAAAGTTTAATTATTTCATTTGTTTCAGGTCACTAAAACATTTTTTAATGTTAGTGAAACATTTTTACAAGATCAATAAAACATTATGCTATAATTAATCTGACTAAAATTTTAGAAGAAAATAAATCATTTTATAATATAGCTTAAAAATCAGAAAGAAGAAATGCTTTATTGTAGGTGGTAGTACATAGAATTTTAATAATACCATATGGTATTTTTCCAGCCGCACACAGTTTGTTATAGTCCATTTTTATGACATTAAGGATGTATTTACTTTTAAAAGATCCAACGTTTTAATGATTCTTTGTCTGTACAGGTATGCACTGCAGAAAGCTAATAACAGACTCCTGAAGATCCTCTTAGAAGTTGTAAAGACAACAGCAGCTGTGGAGGAGACGATTGGCCGTCACGTCCTCGGGATTCTGGATAGATCTTGTAAAGGGCAGTCATCTAGCGGCCTGGTCTGGAGGTCAGAAGCTGAAGCATCTGTAAAGGCTTGTGTCCAAGAGGAACACACAAGAGGTACCCGTTTCTTACGATGTTAAAATAGCCATCATCTTCAACAGATCTTGCTGAATTAAGCCGCTTTTCTATGTGGACAAAAATGTGGAAGAGAGAATAGTCAAGTATATATTTTCCAGAAAATGGACGTCCAAACACAAATACATTTAAGCAGTTCTACAAAACTCTGTTATTTTGTCGCATTTGGAAGTGAATGCCATAGGGTTGTCATCGTACACACCCAGGGTTGCTGCTGTTCCTGCAGAAATCAGAAGGTTATTTCATTTCTCCACTTATAAAAGAAATATTGTACATCACTACTCAGGACTCCTGTGGCTACCCTATAAAATAAAGAGCTTTTAGGAACCTCGTACCATTCTCACATCCCTGTTGGATTGGTTAGGAGAAAGGCCTTTTAAAACCCAAGTCTTGTTCTTATTCTTTGGATTATCCTATGCTACATTCTTTCTTCCGTTTGGAAAAGCAGTTTGAAATATGACAGTGTGTGAGGTTCCAGACAGTAGGTCCTGATACGGTGTAGCCATCTTCCTAATTCTGTCATCTTTCTGTGGCTGAGTGGGCCAGGAGCTTCTTCAGTCTCTTTGCTGACTTACAATGTCTCCATTTTTCAATTCTTCATTCCTTCCTGGAGAAGAAATCTATGAGGAAATATTTTTGTCAGATGCAGAAAGATGAAGGCTTACTTCCTGAAGCAGAAAATCAAACCTATATTTCTTGCTCATTCCTCACTCAAACTTTTCTCTCCTTGTAGAGACAGACCTTTCGAAATGTTTTCATCATTTTAGAGAGCACGTTGCTCTTTAAGTTTTGTATGAAGAATTGAGAAAAAATTCCCAATTGCTGAAGGTTTTCCTAATTACAGCTTGGCCAGGAGTGTGTTTCCAGGTGTCAAGAGAAGCTTGTTTAGAGTTTAAAATAAAATTGACTAGAAATACTACTCTAGTTCAAAGATTCTATTTTTTGAGACAGGATCACGCTTTATGTTCAGGCTGGCCTTGAGCTCACTATGAAGCCCAGGGTAGCTTCAAACTCAGTGATCCTCCTGCCTCTGCCTCCTGAGTGCACGGATTACAGACGTGGGCCACCACGCATGACACTGTGGTGTGTGGTACTGAGGTGGTCATCCATCACCACAGCAGGTATCGTGGTATGTGGTTACAGGGATCAAACCAGGGACCTTGTGCTTGCTAGGCAGGCACTGGAACCACTGAGCTGAATATCCCGCCCCAAAGATTCTTTTAAAAACTGCTTTTAGTAACATAAGATATGAAATAATACTGATATGAAATAATTTTAAATCTTCCTTTCAAAGTTACTCTTTTCAAACTTCATAAAAGTATTTTCAAATTTACTCAGGATCTCAAGTGGTGTTATGTGCTAATAATGGATCTTGATGTATAGAGCAGAATATTTTAAGATATTTCAAACTTTTAAAAGTGTTTACCAAATTACATTTTTGTAAAAACAGTTAACTGGTTTCACTTAGTCATCAAGAAAGGAATTTTGCATTTAACTGGGTAAAGACTGAGACCAGATTGATTTCTGTGTACAAAAGAATGTTTTGGGGCCGGAGATTTAGCTCAGTGGTTCCGGTGCCTGCCTCGCAAGCGCAAGGTCCTGAGTTCGATCCCCGGTAACCACATACAATGCTGGGCGTGGAGACTCACGCCCACCAGCAATCAATACCACGTACCACAATGCTGGGCGTAGTGGCTCATGCCTGTAATCCCAGGAGGATTGCTGAGTTTCAGGCTTGCCTGGGCTACATAGGGAGCTCAGGGGCAGCCTGAACTACAAAGCAAGATCTTGTCTAAAAAAAAAAAAAAAAATACTGTCTTAAAAATATCAAAAATGTAAGACTGAAAATATGTTCTATATATAAGAATTTCTGTTTATTTAGGGTTTTTTTGTTTTTTTGTTTTTTGCTGGGCATGGTGGTACACATCTGTAATACTAGCACTCAGGAGGGAGAGACAGGAGGATCACCATGAGTTCAAGGCCAGCCTGAGCTACATAGTGAGACACTGTCTCAAAAAATAATAATAATTTTTTGACAGTGCTTCATTTTTTCCCCTTATTTTAATGAAAGTTTTATAAAAACTAAAATACACCTTTGAAAGATTTCTTTTTATGTCTTGTTTAACATAGTAGAAAGTAAATCTGATTACAAAATAATACTGCTTTTCAGTTTTTTATATATGACTTTTTGTTGTAAATAACAGTGGTGATCTATTTTCAGCCTTCTAGTCTGAACTTGTTTAGATTTTAAACATGTACGGGCTTGTTAACATGCAAAAATAATAATTTATTTGCTGATGTTTGCTTCCTTGTAAACCAATTTATGAAATTGAAAGGGAATTTTTGAACTAATGTAAAATCACTTAAACAAATATTAGATCAGTTCATACAAATGCCCAGGTTGTGTTGAAAGGCAACACCACAGTGTTGCCTTTAGGCCTGCACTGTGATAATTTAGCCATGAAATGGTCACTTCTCATCGGAAGCCAGGAACTAAATTTGTTTCCTATAGCTTTCTTTCTAGAGCAGTGTGATGTTAAAGAAAGAATACGGGGTTAGTAATCAGAACATTTTGGTTCTCTCTGGCTCACTGTGATTTTGGTAAATTTCTTATATTTTGTAGATCTTTAGAATAGTTTTTTCATCTGTAGGGAGCAAAGTCAGTCTAGACCAGACCCTGATGGTTATTGATACTGATACTGATATTGCCCACCCCCCCCCTGCTTTGTTCTTACCTATCAGAACATTAGTCATAAAGTCTAGAAAGTCTTTGACTGAAGACCGGAGCAGCCATTGTTTTGCACATTGGGACCTAATTGGACAGGCTCCCCCGTCAGAATGACTGGCTGTTCTGAGGTTTTCGTTAGCTGATGGAAGTTTTCCCTGTGTATGTATGTTGTCCTCAGATTAGTAAAATACAGTAAGCTGGTTGACATTTTTGTCTATTTTCATACCTTATTACTTTTTTATTAGCTGTTCCAAAAAACTAATGTTCAGTGATCTTGAACAATAAGCTGTTTCACATTGTCATTAGTGTCTGAGATTTGAGTCCCTGGTACACACGCAGGCTCCAGTCCTTTCCACAACATTACTCTTTGTACCACAAAACATGCTGCAATCTTCATACTGTTAAAAAAAAAAAAAAGACGTATTAGTTGTTCTCAACTTTAGCCCCTGAGATAAACTTTGATATATTTAATAGGAAACTAGACAGACTTATATATTCAACAGCTGTATTTTCTTTTGGGGTCCTCAGAGCATCCTGACCTCAGATCCATAGTATCATCTCAGTCCTTGCCTACCTTTCTAGGCACATGACATCATTGAAGTCTTTGCTTTGAAACCTTTTCTGGTCTCTTGGGAAAAAAAAATCTCTTTCCTGTGTATCTCTGATCTCACTAAAGCTTCTTTTGTTGCTTTCTGATTCAGAGGTTTTCCTTCTCTCATTATCATTACTAAAACAAATGCATCCACTTTCGTTGTTTTACTCTCAACTTTCTACAGATGACTCCTAAGTCTGTAGACCCAGGTTTCCAACAATTTACAGATCTGCACATAGCCAGTTAACACTCGGACTGATCATTTTACATGCCTACTATATATACTTTCTTCTGATTTTCATAATACTTCTTTGAATTACTGCTGTCATCTAAGAAGCATCTAAGCTGGCAACCCCAGCTATCTTTTATTTCCTGCTCTGTCTTACATACATTCATTCTTCCAGCTTATGTCCTTTGCCAGCCCACTTCCAGTCTCAGCACCGTATTTCATGTCCTCATCATATCCCATCTGAGTAATTGAAGTGGCTTTGTAATCAGTCTTTTCTTCTCCAGATTTCCTCTGCATTCCTATAGTTTGCTTCCTCATTCATAGGTCTGATATCTTCCTGCTAAAAATAATGATTTACTGTCTACATTGTTCATAGCAAAACCCTAAGTTTCCATAAAATCTCTTACTCTGTTTTTCTGTCTACCTGGAACATCCCATAGGATTCTCTTCTGTGTCCTTATTTATGTGCCTCTTTTTCCGTTACACTGTAAAGTCCTAGAGAGTAAGAACTAGGTCTTACTCTCGT
>PVIC010058858.1:0-10280 GCA_004025085.1 Thryonomys swinderianus | reverse complement strand
GCGCTCCAGGCTGAGAAACTCCCTGATGCTGCCAGAGACCCTGAGCTCTCCCCTCCCCGGGGCGGGTCCCTGAGCCCTGCGCCCGTGGGCTGCAAGAAAGGACAGGCAGCTCCGGGGTTTCTGGTCTGGCTCTCAGAGAGCTGGTCTCGCAGGGGATTCCGCAGAGCCTGGAGATCCTGAGGCTCTGGAGACGGCGACTCTCTCAGGAGACACAGGGGTCCTCACCCACCCAGTGCAGACCCTGCAACCCCTCCGGGCGCCCCATGTGGAACTGAGCTGCTGAGCCTGCGGCCTGTGCCCCAGAGCTCTTCTCTAGGGGGAGGGGGGCCGATTCCTGCCCCTCTCTGCACTTGGCGTTTCCACAGTGGGCTCCTTAGCTGAGGCGCCACTTCCGCAGGATGAGAAGGGACCCTTGAGCGGGAGGGCCGCGCTGCACAGCCCTGCACGGCTCTTAGGGGGAGGAGGACTGAGTCGAACCGGGGATAGTGTGTCCGCCGTGAACCTGTGCTTCAAAGGGCTGACAGTGTGAACCCAAAGGGTAACTAAGGGCGGAGGGAAGAGGCCACCCGGGCAGGCTGGGGGAGAAACAGGTCCGGGCTTCATTCCCCCTGGCACAGGAGGACTGAGGGTGAGCAAGACGCTGGCACACCACACGGGGAAAGGCAGGAAGATTCAGGGGGCCCTGGAGAGGCCGGCACCTCTGTCACTACAGGGCCTAGAGCAAATGTCTTTTGTTCGGGTCCACGCAGGCTTCACGGCACATGTGCACACTGTCAGGGGACCTGGCGTGGAAAAGACGCTGCTCTTTTATCTCCATGCTGGGAACAGCCCATCTCCAAGATAGCGGGACTTGGGCACAGACAGTGCCACCTCGGAGGCTCCTTTTATGGTGGCCTTAGCATCTTGTCACACTGTAGCCTGGAATGAAAGAGCGGATTCAGGATCCTCTTCACCAGCAGTTCAAGGCTGACACGGAGAAGAGGAAGGTTTGACTCAGACCAGGCCCCTTACTGTGCTTCCACTGGGACTGTTTCCGGGGTCACCGAGGTCACTGTGCTGACTGGGTGGGGCCCCCGGGGACCTGGATGCACAGCCCTCGGTCACCTCTGACCAGCAGGGCCAGGCTGACCCCCCAGCTCCCCCCACCCCTCTGGGTCCCTTTTCCTCTGCAGTGAGACACAAGCCAGGATCAGCCGGGCCAGCTGGAGAGCGCGGGAGCCTCCCTGTGGCCCCGTCGGGTCAGGCCCAGGGGCAGCAGGCGTCCTCTGGGTGCAGCTCAGAGCCGCAGCCATGCGTGCCCGGGGCCTCATGTTCCCTTATGTCTGTGCAGATGTTCCGGACCCAGAATAGAATCCTAAATTTGAAATACTTCTATTCCCTACCGTTGGGCAATTTTGTTTGCGTGAAGATGGCGTGTTTGTTGAGACTGTGTCTGGATGCAGAGTCCAGGCTGCATTGGAAGCCACTCTGTGGCCCAGCTGCTCTCGGAATCCCCGCGGCTCCCTGTGCCCCCCTGAGGGCTGCATGCCCGGTGTGCCCACCCCGCCTGGCTTGCCCCCAGCCCTTTGGACGAGATGCTCCACCCGAGGTGCTGTCATGAAGAGCGACGCACCTTTGGAGCCTCTCTGTTCCGCCCTCCCAGCGTTGCTTCTCTGCCCTCGCCCCTCGCTCCCACTTTGCATTTGTGATGCTCGAGCTTCACCACTGTCTGAGCTCCGTCGCTGCCTTTTTCTCTTGGACTTTCAGAGGCACAGCTCAGGGACGCGTCCTCACATTCTCCAAGACCTCCCTTCCCGGGGTCTAGTTTGCTGAGGAGCTGTCAGACATCTTTCCTGCTGGGCATGGTGGCGCATGCATGTCATGACAGCTGTGAGGAGGCTGAGACAGGAGAGTGCCAACTTTCAAGTCAGCCAGGGTCATGTACTGAGGCGTGAAGCAAAGTGGAAAGGGCGGAGCATGGAGCTCAGGGCCCCTGGTCCGATTCATGCCCCTCATGCACAGAAAGCACATTTTCACGTGTGTCAGTGTGTCTCTTATTCTGGCAGCTCCTCTGGTCCCTCCTGCTCTCCCCCTCTCTGTTTGCTCCACCGTGTTTGTGCACGCGGAGAGACGGTGCTATTTCAGTCCCAGCTGCTCTATGGCCCATTCGGATTGTCCCACGGTGAGCAGTATGAGCTTCCCCTCCCCCACCCCCAGGAGGAGCCGAACCTCAGGTCCAGTGGCCAGTGAACCTCCTTCCCCCTCATCTGGATTCCTCTCCCTGCTGGAGGGTCTGGGTCGGACCTGAGCCCCAGGGCTGGTGGCTGATGTGAGCAGTGCGACCAGGGACCCGCAGAGGCTGAGCGGGACCTGTCCATGCTCACTGTGTAAATCAATGTGGGACCCAACTTGACTTAAACAAAGGCCATATTGTTAAACACCTCCATTCTGGATTCTGTTCCCGGCACAGAGAACTGAGGCCTGCCAACCAGCCCTGCTCCATCCCCCTGGGCACCATTCTCACAGCTGAGGATTGAGGCCTGCCAGCCAGCCCCCACCCCACCCCGAAGCTGCGCTGTGAGGACCCATGCCAGAGAAGAGCCGGAGCCATTCCTGCATCCCTCCACACCGGAGTGGCACAGAGAGATCAGGCAAGATTTAAAGGGGGGGGGGTATCTAGCTTCTATTTTGCCATCTACTCCTAGATCCCTCTATTCACCTCTTGTCCCCACACCCTCTCCTATCTTCCTGTCAGAAGCAATACCCAGAAGTAAAAGACTCTTAGGCTGCCCTATTTCTTCTCCTGTACTATTGTAAGAAAGTGTGCAAAGTCTCCATTGGTCTTACAGCATACAGTTGGTACTGTTTTATATATGCCCTTTTATCCTCTATTACCCGCTGGCATATTTGAGGTACTCTAGTCTAGGTGATCTTCATACATCTGCTAACCCTATTTCACTCTCCTCTTGTCTTCCTACCTCCCTGATCCCCCAGTGACTTTTTAATCCCAAAGGGGTCTGATGTTACATTTATGATCTACATGTTGTATACACATTGCTGATTAATTCTAAATTTTGGCATATGGACATAGAGGTAACTCATGAGCTCAAAGTCTTCAGAATTGAAATTAACACAACTTTTCATTTAGTTACTGTGTGTAATGCTGAAATTGGCACTGACTGCTTTATGGTAACAAGGATGATGAGATTATTCTGCTCAAATTCCTCCCATGATGTGTCAGCGCTGAGAACTCTGAAGGGTCATTACAGATTAAAGGAAGGCACCTCAGAAAGGTGCCACATCCAAGGAGCCCCAGATAATGGAAAGAAAGAGATCTGCAACAAACATTGCCCTGTCATCAGGCAAAGAATCAAACAAATAACATTAATAACAACAAAAGAGTAGAAATGAGAAAATACACAAAAAATCAGACACAAAGATCACCACCACAGGGAAATTCAGAGAAAAGGGAAATAGGGCAAACTGAAACTCAAACACCAGGACTCTTGGAGATGGTAACTAAAGGAGATCTAGTAAAATGGAAATCAGAGTTCATCTCTGAGATCAAAACAGAGATACTGTCCAGAGTTAAAGATAATCGCTTCTCAGCCTTTTGGCTAAGATCAAGTGCAGAGTGAAAGACATCATTAAAGAAGAGATCAGCGAGATGATAGAATCCAAGATAGCAGAAGCAAAGGAACCTTTTAAAGAGCTTCAAGCAGAGCTCCAGGTGATGATGAAGGAGAATGAAAGCTTGCAAAGTAGGATGAATGAAGCAGAGAACCATATCTCAGACCTAGAGGACAGCATAGCAGCCAATGAGCAGGAAAGATAAATCTATGGAAAAGAGCAAGGGACCATGAGAAATCAATTCAACACCCTCTAGATGACTCAAAGAAAAATAATACAAGACTGATTGGAGTCACTGAGGAAGCAGGAGACAGTGTAAAAGACATAAAAAAGCTATTGTCAGAGATAACAACAGAAAACTTCACAGGAAAAGAAATGGACGTACAGATAAACGAGGCCTATAAGACTCCAAAATGCCATGACATAAAAATATCTACACCTAGACATATAATTATCAAGGTTCCAGATGCACAACACAAGAATGAAATACTGAAAGCAGTGAGAGAAAGGAAGAAAATCACCTACAAAGGGAAGCCCATTAGGATCACAGCAGACTTTTCAACGCAAACACTCAATGCAAGGAGAGCGTGGAGGGAAGTATTTCAAGCATTGCAGGAAAACAACCTCCAACCTAGACTGTTGTATCCTGCAAAACTATCTTTCAGAATAGACAGGGAAATAAAATACTTCCATATAAAGAATACCTGAAAAACTTCACAGGTACAAAAGCTGCACTCCAAAATATTCTAAAGAACATCTTGGGGGGAAAAAAAAAACACAGAAAATTCCATACCCATGAGACCCAGGAGACTGAATTCATTGGGGCAAACAAGAAACTAAATAGAAAAGGGGAAAAGCAGGGAAGAAAAAAACCAAGAACAGGGAAACATGGCAGCTCTGAATATGTCCATATCAGTCATAACCATTAATGTCAATGGTCTCAATGGGCCAATTAAAAGACACACACTAGCAGATTGGATCAAGAAGCAAGATCTTACAATCTGCTGCATACAGGAAACACACCTAATTCAGAAGGAAACCCCCAGACAGAAAATAAAAGGTTGGAAAACAATCCTCCATGCCACAGGAAACTGCAAAAAAGCAGGAGTGGCTATCTTGTTTGCAGATAAAATAGATTTCAAACCCAAACTGATTAAGAGTTAAAGGTCACTATATTCTCATACAGGGAACTATCCAAGAGAAAGAAATAACAATCATAAATATTTATGTACCAAACTCTAATGCACCCAACTATATAAAACAAACATTACTGGACATGAAAAGCCAGTTAACCACGAATACAGTAGTTGTAGGGGACTTCAATACTCCACTGTCACAAATTGACAGATCAACTGGACAAAGAATCAATAAGGAAATACTTGAGCTAAATCAAACTTTTGAACAAATGGACTTATTAGATGCCTACAGAATTTTTCACCCTACAAAGCCAGAATATACCTTCTTCTCAGCTGCCCATGGATCATTCTCCAAAACAGATCACATTCTAGTCCATAGATCAGGCTTTAGTAAATGCAAAGGGATCGAAGTTATCCCCTGCATACTGTCAGACCATAATGCCTTGGAACTGGAGCTGAATAGCAAAAGAAATTCGAAGATCCTCACAAACACATGGAAATTGAACAACACTCTGTTGACTAACCAATGGGCCACAAAAGAAATTAAAGAAGAAATTAAACAGTTTCTACAAGTAAACAACAACCCCAGCACAACATACAGGAATTTATGGGACACAATGAAAGCAGTTCTATGAGGGAAATTCATAGTAGTGAATGCCTACACTCGGAAAATAGAGCAAACTGAAATAAACAATCTAATGAAGAAACTCAGACAATTAGAAAAAGAGGAGCAAAACAAACCCAAAGCACATACTAGAGAGGAAAGTATAAGGATCAGAGCAGAAATTAACGCAATGGAGACAAGGAGAACAATACAAAGAATCAATGAATCAAAGAGTTGGTTCTTTGAAAGGATAAATAAAATCGACAGACCCTTAGCCAACCTTATCAAACAAAGGAAGGAAAAGGCTCAAATCCATGCTATAAGAAATGAAAATGGGGAAATCAGCACAGATCCAGAGGAAGTCCAAAGGATAATAAACATGAACTTTGAAAATCAGTACTCCAAGAAGATGGAAAATCTAGAAGAAATGGATAGATTCCTAGATACATATGAACTTCTAAAGCTGAACGAAGAGGATATAAAAATGTTAAACAACCCGATATCAATCTGGAAAATTGAAAATGTAATTTAAAAAAACCTACCAACAAAGAAAAGCCCTGGTCCTGACAGCTTCACTGCTGAATTCTACAAAACTTTTAAAGAAGAGTTAATACCAGTACTTCTCAATCTTTTTAATGAAATAAAAAAGGATGCAGTACTCCCTAAATCATCCCTTGAAGCAACCATCACCTTGATTCCAAAGGCAGGGAAAGATCCCACCAAAAAAAAAAAAAAAAAAAAAAAACTACAGGCCAATCTCTCTAATGAACATTGACGGAAAAATCCTCAATAAAATACTGGCAAACAGAATACAGAGCATTATCAAGAAAATCAGACACCCTGATCAAGTCGGATTTATCCCAGGGATACAAGGCTGGTTCAACATACACAAATCAATAAATGTAATACACTATATTAACAGACTCAAGGATAAAAACCATATGATTATCTCAATAGATGCAGAAAAAGCATTTGACAAAATCCACTACCCATTTATGATCAAAACCCCATAGAGAATCGGAATTGATGGACTTTATCTCAATTTAATACAAGCTATTTATGAGAAACCAACAGCCAGCATCATACTCAATGGGCAAAAACTGAAACCTTTTACACTAAGATCAGGAGGGAGATAAGGATGCCCGCTGTCACCACTCTTGTTCAATATAGTGCTGGAAACATTAGCCATAGCAATCAGGCAGGACAAAGATATAAAAGGAATAAAGATAGGAAAGGAAGAAGTTAAACTGTCATTATTTGCTGATGATATGATACTCAATCTAGAGGATCCTAAAAACTCAATGAAAAGATTGCTAGACTTAATTACCAAATTTAGTAGTGTTGCTAGATACAAGGTTAATGCTCAAAAATCAACAGCCTTTGTCTACACAAACAACAGACTTACTGAAAGAGAAATTGGGGAGTCAATCCCTTTCAAAGTAGCACCCAGAAAAATGAACTATCTAGGAATCAGCCTAACAAAAAAAGTGAAAGATCTCTACTCTGAAAACTATAGGACTCTGAAAAACGAAATAGAAAAGGAGATCAGAAAGTTGAAAGACTGGGTAGGGAGAACCAACATCGTCAAAATGGCTATACTCCCACAACTACTATACAGATTCAATGCAATTCCAATGGTATACTTCACAGAGCTAGAGAAAATAATACAAAAATTCATCTGAAACCACAAGAAATCTAGAATAGCAAAAGCAATTCTAAGCAACCATGACATGGCAGGGGGTATTACAGTCTCCAATTTAAAACTCTATTATAAAGACACTGTGATTAAAAACTGCATGGTACTGGCAAAGTAACAGACCTGAGGACAAGTGGAATAGATTAGAAGATTCAGACACAACCCTGGATACACTAAGCCACCTTGTCTTTGAAAAGGAGCCAAACATCCCCAATGGAAGGAAGACAGTCTCTTTAACAAATGGTGCTGGAAAAACTGGGCTTTAACCTGCCAAAAACTAAAGCTAGACCTATCTCTTTTACCATGCACAAAACTAAATTCACAATGGATATGAGACTTAAACATTAAAACAGAAACAAGCCTGCTGGAAAACAGGTTAGGTAAAACTCTTGGAGACATTGGCGTAGGCAGAGACTTTATGAATAAAACCTCTCTAGCACAAGAACTAGCAGAAAGAATCAACAAATGGGATCTCATTCTACTGAAAAGCTTCTGCACAGCAAAAGAAGTTGCTGGCACTTCTAAAAGACAACCAACAACATGGGAAAAAATCTTTACTAGCTGTTTATCAGACAAAGGGTTACTATCTACAATATATAAAGAACTTAAGCAGATCAGCCTCCCCAAGTTTAAAGACCCAATTCAAAAATGGGCATCTGAAAAGAACAGACACTTCTCAGAGGCAGAAGTCAAAGCAGCCAAGAAGAATATGAAGAAATGTTCAACATCACTGGTCATTTGAGAGATGCAAATGAAAACAACACTGAGATTCCATCTCACTCCACAAAGAATGGCCACAATTACAAAATCAACCAACAATAAATGCTGGCATGGCTGTGGGGAGAAAGAAACCCTTCTCCACTGTTGGTGGGATTGTAGACTTGTGCAACCATTGTGGTGATCCGTGTGGAGATTTCTCCGAAAACTAGGACTAGGGGTCCCATTTGACCCTGCTGTCCCCCTGCTAGGAATATACCCAAAAGAATTTTAAAAACCACATTGGAAAGACAGATGTACACCCTTGTTCATAGCAGCTCAGTTCGTGATAGCTCAATTTGGAAACAACCCAAATGTCCACCAGCAATTCACACCCACCAGCAATCAATACCACATACCACAGTGCCGGACGTAGTGGCTCACGCCTGTAATCCCAGCACTCAGGAGGCAGAGACAGGAGGATTGCTGAGTTTGAGGCTTGCCTGGGCTACATAGTGAGCTGAGGGCCAGCCTGAACTACAAAGCGAGACCCTGTCTCAAAAAAAAAAAGGAGTATTATTCTGCCATAAAGAATGACAAGATTGATTCATTTATGTGCCAATGGAGACACCTGGAGGATACACTAATAAGTGAAATAAATAGATCACAGATAGGCAAATACCAGATCTTTTCTTTGATATGAGCACCTATATGTGCAAATGAGCTCTAGAAAGTATGGCAGTTTTTGTAGAATGGGAAATTTCCATAGGAAATTTGGTGTGGGAATGTGATGAGGGGAAGGAATAAATATGATTAGGAAAGAAAATAAAAGCATGTATATGGGGGTGGGGAGGTGTGGGTGGTAGGGATATGGGTAAAAATGAGAATTAACTTGTGTCATATACTGGTACAGATTCCCCAATGTTATATGTGATTGCGAGATGTATATAAATTGTACCAATAAAGAATTCAATTTAAAACAAAATCTCCATTCAAGTCCTGTAACCTCCTTGTGAACCCTGGGGAACTGTCCACACAACTGATGTGCGCAGCCGCAGAGTGTATGTTTTTGAAATGCACTATTCTAGAGTAATCAATGCTCTAATCATTGCTATTAGCTCTGTCAGGCCTGGCTTCTGCACTTTCACAATAGAATGATCTAATCATGACTTCTGCACAGAAACCTCTTGGTCACAGGTGGGGGAGGGTAGCACCCTTTGCTTTACATACTGGGTGTGCGTCTAAGTGGGCGCCCTCCTCCTATGGTGGGATGGCCCTCAGTTGAGTAATGGAGCTATTGGTTGGAATTTCAGATCGTGTCGTGTCCTGAGAGATTGTCCCGGGGGGACTCGGGCTGAGCCATGGAAAGGGACATGGAGGTTTGATGGGCACAGGACACACACCAGACAAACAAAAGAGAAACTTGAGAAGTGGTGACCTGGCAGGGCAGGGGGACCCAGCTGTGATTCCAGAAAGGATGAGGCTGAGAATCTCATCAGATGTTGTTTCTCACAAACTGGACAGACACAGTTCTGCAAGACTCCATCCAGGCTATATGGAAGAATAGTCAGGACAACACACACATTCCTCCATGGGGTCCATGCCCTGTGCCTTACAGCTTTGCTTCACCAAATCCTCCCTCTTTATCTCTCTTTCTCTCTCTTTTTTTTTTTGTTCTTGTTGCTATTGTTGTTTGAGACCAGGTCTGGGTTTGTAGGTCAGGCTGGCCCTGAGCTCCTTAGGCCATTAGAAGCCTCAAGCTCAGCAATCCTCCTGCCTCTGCTTCCCAAGTGCTGGCATTTCAGGCAGTAGACACCACGTGTTTGGTGGTACTGATTGCTGGTGGGCGTGAGTCACCTCGGCCATTATTGTGCTATGTGGTTATTGGGGATCAAACCAATGACCTTGCATCACTACACAGGCCCTGGATCCACTGAGCTAAATTTATGGCCCCTTTGTTGTTTTTAATACTAACGACCTAGAAAGGTCTTTCTGAGTGTCAAAGTAGATCTCCTTCAATCTTCTACTTACAAATTATATTTAAAATGTACCCAATTTAGTATTTCTTTATACTTACAATTTGTGTTGAAACTGTTTTTCCCTTGTTTAGTATTTTCTGTTTTTCACTGTCTTTTCCAAATTCTATTCCCATTTCTCTCTCTTCTTTCCTCATCCTCTGTCCTCATTTTCTCTCTTCCTTTAGCTCAGTTTCCCCTCCACCGTGTGCCCCACAGCCTGGTCCCCTCCGCTCCTCCCTGGCCACCCCTGTCCTCCCTGCTGGGAAGTAATTCTACTTCCCTCTGCACTGCCTGGCCCAGTGCAGGAACTCAGTTTTTAATTGGTTCATATTGAATGAATTTCTATTTCTTTTTTCTCATCTCTTCTCGAGACAGGATCTCACTATGTTGCCCGGACATGTTTGAAACCCTGAGCTCAAGAGATCCTTCGGCTTCAGCCTCCTGATAACTGGGCTGACAGGAAAGAGCACCACGCCCAGCTGGCACGTCCCGTGAGACACGAATGGCCCCTCGTGGCCCGT
>PVIC010058857.1:0-10315 GCA_004025085.1 Thryonomys swinderianus | reverse complement strand
CTGAGAGTTCAAGGCCAACCTGGGCTCCATAGTAAATTCAAGGTCATCCTAAATGGCACAGCAAGAACCTTCCTCAAACAAAACATCACTTTCTATCTTTACCTACTTTCCTCACCAGCCTGGCACTCTGTGATTTCGAGCTCCCTTTTAAAGTCAAGATGGCCATGAAAAGTAAATCTTTTGAAGCAGTGAAGGCCACAGAGGCTGCCATGACAGTACCGCCAAACTCAGGAAGGAGGACTCCTAGCACTTCCTCGGAAGTGGCAAGACCAGGGGGAGAAAGTGTGTTGGAAATGAAGTATTTTGAAGGGAATCAATGCTAATGTACCATTTATAGGAATAATTTTTTATTTAAGTATACACCATATTTTTGGACCAGACCTTATATTTCTTTTCTTGTTGGCCACAGTGTCTTTTTTCATTTTTTTCTAAAAATAGAAACACTGAAGATAACAACAATAAAGCAATATATTGTTTCTGCAGGCTGCTATGACAAACTACCACAAACTAGGTAGCTTAAGAAAAACATAAATTGTATTTTCCTTCAGTTCTGGTAGCCTGCAGCACAAAAGCAAGGGGTCAGCAACATCATCGTCTCTCACTGGCAGCTTCTGGTGTTTGGCCACAGCGCCTAACTTGTCTCATTTGTGACTCTTTAACTAATCTTTGCCTCTGTGGTCACGTGGTCCTCTTCCCTCTGCCCACAAGTCCTTCCTTCCCACGGTGTCTTCTATGTGTCACTCTGTGTTTTTCTGTCTTGTAAAGACGTCAGAGATTTTGGATGAAGAGACAAGCCTCCTACAAACTGACGTGGCTGTAACTTCCTGTTAGGCAGATAGACATTAGCAGGCCTCAGCCCCAGGGGGAGGGGAGTCCAAAATGGTTTCCCAGTGACAGCTAAGAAAAGAAGCAAGATTCCAGTATACAAAACATGCAGAATCACTTGTTAGGTCCCAGGTCTAACACAATCCTCTAGCGCACTGTGACATTTTAATGTTAAACTAACACTGTGCATATCACTTCCACTATCTATCTGGCCATCGGCTGGTTCCAAAACAAGGCGTACAGCATTCCTGGGAGTCTTGGAGGCCTACACCCAGTGATATCAAAAAGGGAAGAAGTTTTTTTGTTAGGTTTGCTTCTGTTTCAGTGTTTGGAGACAAGGTCTTATTGTGTAGTTCAGGGCAGTCTTGAAATTACTCTATAGCCCTTGTTGGCTCTGCCCTCACAACAACCTCCTGCCTCAGCCTCCAGGAGCCGGACTTTCAGGCATGCACCACCACACCCAGCTCCAAAGGGAGAGTATTTTTTAAAGGTCCCCTCTCCTTGGACTGAGATCTAATTTAGAGCCTTACATGACTAAGGACCCTGACTGAACACTGACCGCTTGAAAGGAACAGGAAAGACTGACTTAGAGACCAGTGTTCCAAGCTCACCCTACAGGAAGTTGTGATGTACATCAAGACCCCTTCAGTTCCCAAACCCCGGCAGTAACTCTGTGTGCAAAAGGCAACATTCGATACCTACCCTGCCAAATTCTGTGTTGACCTCCACATACCAGATGCTGCTTGACTGAATTATTTAATCAAGAACACAAGGAACTGGGGAGACACAGGAAGTGAGGAAATGGCTCCTCACAGTATCAGGACATGGGCTCCCATGATGTTGTCTGAGCTACGCCCACGAAAATCCTACTTCCAAATGAGGTGACACTCAGCATCCAAGAAGGATTTCAACATATGTATCTGAAGACACAACCTCAATGGTAAGAGTAAATAATAATAAAATAGTAGCAAATTATCTGTGACACAGTGACTAACAAATCCAACACTTGCAGTCAAATGGTAAAATTCAGTTAGTATTATTTCCCATACCACCTTCCCAGGAGTTTCTTTCCTTCTCACAATGTAAGTAAAAACAGTTACTGCTTCTTTCCAGCTCTAGACATTTCTGAATATTCCTACCATAGTAGTTAGACAGGTTACAATTATTTTTGTGCAGATGTCTTCCCTTCCAGGGTGAAATCAGAGATTTTATCTCATTTGGCTTTTAAAGCTGAATGACTTGCATCATGACTAGAATATAGCAGCCATGCATTAAATACAAGTAGTTGCTTAATTAAATTGACTGTCTGCCACATCGTCATATTGATAAATACCACTGTGCTAACTGGCTTGTATTTATCAAGAACTTATTATGTGGCTAGAAATTGTCAAATTATCAAGATCTGTAAATAGTCTAAGATTTATTCTTCTATTTACAAGCTAACAAGTTATTCTGTCATAGTTTCATAGATGCTGACAGAAAAAAAAATATATATATATACATATAGAATTCAGGCTCATAGACAATAGGCTTTATTCCTTGTGGCAAAGCTGACAGCACAGCCTTCACGTTCCATCTGTCCTTCCCACCACCCAGCAGGCGCAGAGGTGAGACAGGAGCGGCGTGGCCCAGGCACCTTACACATAGTAAGTTGTGGTCATAGCTGACAGTCCTCAAGTTTAGGAAACTGCAGATTTGCCTACCTTTGTCCTTACAGGAGATCTCCCCTTAAGAAAGATGAAAATCCTGTCTCTGTATAATTGTGAGGGTCATTCTTTCTCACTCCCAAAGTTGTTCCCTATAAACTTCTCCCAAATAAAGTCCAGAACAGAAGTCGGTGCCAGGCGCAGAGAAGAGACGTGGTGAACTGTCTGGCATTCGTAAGCTTTCACATCCCTTAGCTCACTCTCCTAAAACCTCAGAGTGTCTCCCTTCAGGGATAAACAGATAACACGGGGCATAGCGCAGACAGCCAGCTGCGTGACAGGGAGTTTCCTCTCCCTGATTTACTGACTGTTCGGGGTTTTAGAAAATCTTTATATATCAACATTTTGATATGATGGATTTTTTTGTTTGCTCCAGAAAATACCCCATGTGATTTTGCCCTCCTGAAGAAAACTATAAAATACAGATATTAAAGGCATGAAGACTGTGCTCACATCACTGATGTAGTGTAGATGTACAATGAATGAATATGCACAGTCCTCATCTTCCTTGAGCCATCAGTCGACCACGGTTCTATTTTGTAGATTGTGAAACGAGGCAGAGAAGGATCAGATGCTCGTTCACAGTCACAGACTTGCAGACAGCGAAGGCGAGACGCGAACGCCACATGCCGGGGCCAAGATCCCGTCTCAGCGCGGCACTAGCTCAGGGCTCCGCCCTGCGTTTGCCTGTCCCGCTCTTTGTTTCGCCCGCATCCTCCCCTCTTCTCCCGCCCTTGAATCCTGGATCCTGGCTCTGGCTTCCCTTCTCCCTCAGCTCCCCATGAGCCCTGGGATCCGCGAGGCCGCCTCTCCAGAGACTCGAGCGCTTCTCGCACCGCGAAGGTCGCCGCAGCGTCTGCGGGCCGAGCCCGCTGTGTGCAGAGAGCATCCAGGCGAACCGACCGGGACGGAGCAATTACACACGGCGAGGGCCGCGCAGAGTTAGAGGCAGAGCGGTGAGTGTGCCCCGCCCAGGGCAAGGCACGTGCCGCGTGCGTGTTTGAGCTGTGCGCGTGAGCACCCAGGACCACAGTGCCAACTGTCCACGGTTTGAAGCGCACCGCAGCAAACGATGCCTGCACTGGTGGGGCCTCTTCATTCTGGTCTCAGCCTTTCATTCTCCATTCCGTTCCCTCCTCAAAGTCTTTTGAAGGCATTAAAATGGCAACTACATTTCTCTAACCTACCTTTAGCACTTTAGACGTTCACTCACCTACTGCACCTTTTTCTTTGACTTACTTATTGGTTATATAAATTATATATACACATCACAATTGCACTCAACATCGAGAACTGTACCAGTATATGACATGACTTGATTCTCATTTTTCCTCTTCCCTTCCCAACCCTACAACCGCCCACCCCGCCCCTATATACACAAGCTTTTTACAGGATCAAAGATAAGATCCTGGGCAGGGGATTTAGCTCAGTGGTTCCGTATCTGCCTTCCAAACCCAGGATCCCACATACTACAATACCAGGCATGGTGACTCACGCCCACCAGCAATCAGTACCACACACCACAGGGCCGGGTTTGGCGGCTCATGCCTGTCATCCCAGCACTTGGGAGGCAGAGGCAGGAGGATTGCTATGAGTTCAAGGCTTGCCTGGGCTACACGGTGAGCTCAGGGTCAGCATGACCTACAAGGCAAAACCCTGTCTCAAAAAAAAAAAAAAGGTAAAATCTTGATCATGTAAGAAGGCTCTAATAATCTGGTTTGTGCCTTATGTCAATCTAAGAAGTCTAAGAAAATATCATTAATAATAAGAAATCTATTATCTTCCTTTTCCTGGATATACACACTTAAAATTTCAATCTAATAAAAAACTTTTCCTAGGACAACGTTTTCTGTTGTTTACACACACAGATACTGCCGCTTAAGGAAATTCTTTGCAATTTCCTTATACGTCACAATCCACCCTGAATACCATTTATGTAGTTTCCACCAGGAATCAATGAAGAATCTCTAATTAATCTATAACTCCCCTGCCTTTTCTCAGTGCAAATATTTCCTTTGATGGAACAGTCGCATCTTCCAAACCATATCTGCCCTGGGGAACGTGGGAGATTCAGAACACTGCGAAACAGGGTTCCCTCTCCAGACCTCGCGGGACAGCGGCTCCGACAGGTGGCGCAGTCATGCTGTGGGCTGACGGGTGACTATTTAGAGGGCATCGAGGTAAGAGGGCTCGTTAAGACGTTAAGACAACGTGACGGGGTCCTAAGCGTGAGGACAGTGGACGAAGGTGCAGATCTGTAAGTCAGAGAGAGACTCGAGAATACTTAAAAAGTTTTGCATAAAGTCAACCTCTTAATCAAGTAGTGGCCTTTAATGAGTGAGCTTTGCATTTAGGCATTTGACATACAGTCCTATTTTTTTTTTTTTTTCAGAATAAGCAGAGCTCTGATTAGGTTTTGAGTCATTGGAGTGCAAGCCTCCTGTCCCAGGAGTCCTAACGGATGGGCTCAGCTTCCTGCCTCAGGAAGCCAGTCAGGGAAGGGCCTGAAGACAGGAAAGGATGTCTATTCCTTGTGTGACCCTACAGAGAGAACAGAGGTCCGGGGCCTAATATCTGTCTTTAGAAATGTTCACAGTACTCTCAGAGTTCTGAGGAGGAAGGAGCAAAGGCGTGGGTTGGGGCCCCATGGGTAGTGGTTCAGGTCCTCTTGGTCGGCCATCTTGGAAACTGATCATTGCCTCAAGTCATTCTACCACACAGCCCTGAAGAACTTGCTTGACACTGAGAAGGGCTCTGTTTCTTACGAGGTAGTTTCAATACTGGTCACAAGATGTTCATAAATCAGACTTGGTGTAAATGGTATCCAAGGTAACTGTAAGGGGGGATCACTCAACAGAAATCAGAGGGAAAAAAAAAAAGACAAGAGTCAGAAAAACAAAATGGAGTGAGTTAGGTTGGTGGCTGCAATCTCCTTCACTGGTAAAGCCTAAATAGAGTGGAAATTTGGTTTCCTCATGCTGTGACCTTTTCAGTCAGATTCTTTATGCCTTAGATTATGTTACCTCTTCTTCAGGGACTACTGATGTCCCATGAGTAGTGTCAGGACTATACGTGTGTGTGTAAATAAGACACATATATGTCAATATAGTGTAGATAGATAGATACTGCATATTTATTCAAAACACATATGTGTGTCAACAAAAAAATAATTTTTTTATTATATTCCTACACAAATATATTGAAAATGTATGAGAAAGTTTGTGACTTACTAACATTTATACCAAATCTATATAAATTTGCTGAAAAGATCATTGGAATTAGTATGATATTGAAGAGACTAAGAATTTATTTAAGTGACACATAAGTAATTACACTGTCATTAGAGAGTATATTTGGTAGTACCGAAATCCTAGAACTCAACCTGTCTCCAGTTAATGGAGATTCTTTCTTTTTCTCTCTGTCTCTCCCTCTCTTTCTCTCTCTTCTTCTCTCTGTCTCTCTCTCTCCCTCTCTTTTTCTCTCTCTGTGTCTTTCTGTCTCTCTCCCTCTCTGTCTGTCTCTCTCTCTGTCTCTCTATCTGTCCCTCTCCCTCGCCCTCTCTCTCTTGTCTAATTTTTAATACCAGGGACCAAACTCAGGACCTTGTGTTTACCAAGCAAGTGCAGCTAAATCTCTGGTCTGAGATCCTGTGTATCTTTCCCTGTGGGAGGTTAATGTTCTAAGAAATGGAGAGGTAAACAATTATATTGCAAACATGTACAAATAAAAATTATTCAACCAATCAAACAATGTAAGCATGCAGGACACTTCAGACCTTTGTCTCTAGGCATACATTTTAACAATCTGAAGTTCTTTAATCAAAATATTTTTACCTACTGAGCACTTAAAGGTCAACTTCAAGTATAGGGAACCACTACTAAATACTTTTCTGATAAAGTGAAATATGATTTTATAGCTAGTACTTTCATTAAATTTTAAAATTACATCATTTCCTGTGTGACAACTCAAGTATATAAATTGACGTGCATTTTTTAACCATTTCATCAGTTTTGCTTTATTTCTATTTCTGAACCTAAGAACAATCATATCTTTAGGATCATGCAATATCTTAATCTTTATGTCATTGTTTCAAATGAAATCCTACAAACTTAATAACTTTCTCATAAGTGCACTATGACATTGAATCATTCATTTTCTGTCATAAAAATATAATTTCAACTGTTCAAAATAATGACTTGTCATTGATTTAGAAAAATTTAAGTATGGTAAATGAAGATACACTGCAGCAGGAGGAGGATATATACTTGGACAAGTAGAACCGAGTGGCTGGATTGACCTGTGGAACAGTCCGTTCAAACATACCTCTACTGTACCCATATCAGTTTTTTAGTTGGTGATTTTATAACTCATTATTTTACTTTCAGTGCTCTGATTATTTGATAACACCTCAAGTTTAGTTAAAGCTTGCTATATAACAAACACTATGCAAGTATCATCTTAGTTAATCAAGAATTACTCTCATTATGTAACAGATAAGAAAACTACCATGACAGGAAGGGCATCTTGCTTCAAGTCACACAGAGGGGGACTGGAAAATTCAATTGAGCTTGTCTGACTACAGAGTTCATATGCTTCTGCATTCTGTAAAATTTTCCATGAGCATTTCTTCTCCGAGTGACAGATCTGAACCAGCTTCAAAAATGCAAGAGCAAAAGTTTTTGGCTCAAGGAACTAAAGAAGAGATTTAGTGAAATTTACCTCAAGGGTGTATAGATTTTCTGCCTGACGCAAACTTGGAACTGTCTTATCTCAGAGTACTGGAGACCCCATTGGCTCCTGCAGATTAACTGTCTCTATAAGGGGCAGGGTGGATGGAGGAAGACCCTGACCAAACCAGATTCCATCTTTTTTATAATCAGAGGTCACCGATGGGTGCATCTGACAGAGACAGTGCTTTCTCTAAATATCATGGAAGAAATTAATCTTCCCACTTCCCCATTCCCAGTAAAAAAAAAAACAAGATTAGACAAGAAGCCAGTTTTAGTGGAAGAAATCCATTGGGAGCATCAAAAGGGACCCTGGGGTTAGCGTGGGAAGCAGACTAGGTAAGAATAGAAACTAAATTTCAAGGAACCTAAGATCAACGGAAGTGCTATATCCACCTCACTATGATTTTGACTCTTGCAAACTACGTGACTATTTTAGGCCTTCATTTCTTTATAAGTTGATAATCTTTGAGTATTTATTTAGCCTTTATTCCATTGGGACAAGGTAAGCATTTGGTATCACTTAAAGTTCTGATTAAAAAACTGGATATAGTATATGGATTAAAGTAATACAATATTGGTTTATTGGAATTATATTTTAATTCTGTTTACTTCTAGTTTCTGACATTCATATGGAGTTTAATTATGAAGTGTTATAAAAATATATTAAAACTTTATATAAAAAACCTCTGTTGCAGTAAAGGCAGTAGAGGCCACTCTGCTCGGTATTGGAGTATGTGGTACTGCTTGCTGGTGGGCATGAGTCGTCACACCTGGTATGGCTGTGTGTGGTTACCAGGGGATCAAACCAGAGACCTTGTGCTTGCCATGCAGGCGCCGGAACCTCTGAGCTAAATCTCCAGCCCCCTTACAACCCATTTATCCCATAGTTCTTGCCACTTTTCTGTAGCAGTTCTGGACATCCTCTCCTCTCCTTCAATTTCACTGTCAGGGCTGCCTTGATGTCCTGAGCTGATTCAAGATGTTTATCTTTCATGGTCATTTTGACTTTGAAGAGGACAGGACAGGATAATAGATATGGAATGAGGACACACAGTAATGTTTTTATGTGTAGAAATTGCCTCAAACCTTTTGAATTTTCTCTTTAGCTGGGAGAATAAATCCCAGTGATTTAGAATAGCCTTTCTATTCTTTGTCCTTTCCACGTCCCACCAGGGTAAGTCCTCCCAGTATTCCATATTTTGTACCATAGTCCAAGGACAATGGAATATCACTGAAATTTCTGGAATGCTCCATGATGTTTTTCTTTGTTGCTCATACCTGAAATGATCTTTCCCTCACTCTGTTCATAGGAATGTCTTTACTCATCTGTTATAGCTCAGCTCCTGCCTGGCTGATTTTCACCTGAGTGTCCTCTCCAGCAGCATGTGCCTGTGCTTGTAGCTGCTTCAACATTCACCATTATTGGTTACACTGCTGCCTTTCACTGCCACCCAGAAGCATGTGAAAGAAGAAACTGCCTCTGTATCTCTGAATCTTACCTCAGCAGTTGGCAACTGCTGAATGAATCACTTACTTTTGAAATAAGTAGCCAAATGGTTGGATTAGCTAAATTCTACCTAATTCCTAAAATGAAACTAAAGGCATTCTTACAAAAGACAGAGTGAAGGGATGATAATAAATACATAGGAGTACTTTATACCACTTGTCAATCATTTGAAGCAGAAGTATAGTAAATGGTTGGGCACATCATGCTTCTTTACTGAGAGTGATGTGCTAACCTGGGTGTGTAGCTGGAGGCACAGTGCTGGTCTTGTACACTCCAGGGCCTGGGTTCCATCCCCATTACTGCAGAAATAAAAATGCTGTGACTCAACATTAATAACTCCTGAATTTCAGCCACATATGCCCCAAAAACATGCTGCATATGTTTCTATATCTTTGCCTTTGACTCAAGCAGTCTCTTCCACAAAAGACTTTTTTAGTCAAGGTGCTCCTCTTAACAATCTCTGGTTCCTATGCCCTTGTCTGAATTTCCACAGAGCTTAGCAACATAACTCTCATTTGATTTTCACCTGTACTGATGTCTGAATTTGCAACAGAGAGCCCAATTTCCTGGAGGCCAAGAAATGACTTTTATCTTTTTCTTGCCTGATGTATTCAGTACAAAGCTCCATGGCTGACCACAGTGACTTTATTCAGTGAATATGCACTGAGATAGAGCAAAGGAAAGACTGCTGACCTGTTAGCTAAAATCAAGGGTGAAATTTATGGATAGTTAGCATTTGTTGCATTAATATTAGGAAAGAAAACTGAAGAACTAGCAATGGCTCATGAAGTTTTCTCAGTTGATAAAAATGTAAGCATACTTCGCTCTGCTCTGAAGTCCCACAGGTGGAGAAATTACCACAAACATAGTGGTTCAAAGCAACACAAATGTACCACCCTACAGTTCTGGAAGCCAACAGTTTTAAATGCACCTCACTAGACTACCACGGTGCCTGCAGAAGGCTGAGAGAAGATGGTAGTTTTGCTGTTTGCAGCTTTTACAGACCTCCCTCACCCCTTGGTTCAGAGTCTCATCCCTCCATGTTCAAAGGCACCTTGTTGAGCCAAACATCTTTCCTGCTATCCGGTATGCTCTCTCTCTTCTGCATTCACCCTCCACTTACAAAGATCCTTATAATTATATTGAGCCCTCCCAGATAATCCAGAATAATCTCCCCACTTCCAGGCCAGCTTTTTAGCAAACAATTCCACCTGCAACTTCGAATCCCCTTTGCCAATTAACAGTATATTCATAGGTATCGGGGATTTGAACATGGGCATCCCTGATGATCATTCTTCCTCCTGCACAAGGCATGATAGTCAGAGTTGCTGTTACATGTAGGGCACAACAAGGAATATAAAGTTTTACAAACATAATGAAAGAGCCCTAGAGAAACAGATAGTGATAGGTCATGAGACATCGTCTTTTGCCTTTAAAAGAACTTGATTGGTTAGGGCCAGCTCAGTGGTCTTTAATCAAAAACACGAACAGAACTCAACCATAAAAGAGAATAATATTTCTGCTCTTTTTTTCTGCAAGGATTCCTC
>PVIC010058856.1:0-10275 GCA_004025085.1 Thryonomys swinderianus | reverse complement strand
GTGCATGGTGAAAGAGATAGGTCTAGCTTTAGCTTTTGGCAGGCTAGAGCCCAGTTTTTCCAGCAACATTTGTTAAAGAGGCTGTCTTTCTTCCATTGGGGATGTTTGGCTCCTTTGTCAAAGATAAGGTGGCTTAGTGTATCTGGAGTTGTTTCTGGGTCTTCTAATCTATTCCACTGGTCCTCGGGTCTGTTACTTCTGGCAGTCATCTTTGACCTCTCCTTGTTCTTTCCTATACCTCCTTCTAATTAGCAATTGAATATGTCGATCCTAATCCCTCTTAGTATCTGTCTCTGTCTCTCTGTCTCTGTCTTTCTGTCTCTTTCTTTCTCTACTGGGGGGTTGAGCCCAGGACCTTTCACTGAGTTACATCTCTAGCCCTTTTTAATTTTTTTTTTAATTTTGATATCAGGGCTTCCTGCATCACTAAATTGCCTGGGCTGGGCTCTAATATATGGTCCTCCTGACTCAGCTTCCCAAAGTGTTGGGATCACAAGCATGTAGCATCACACCTGTCTTTCTCTGCTCCTTCTCACTAAAAAGAGTCCTTTATTTCTTCATCCCCACTACAGTTACTCTAGTCCTGAGGACCAACGTTTGCCATGTGGATGATCAGAAAAGCCCTGATAGCTGCCTGCCTCCAATCATACCCTTCCAAACAGTTTCCTACCAGAAATATCTTTTAAAAATCTATACATACTCAAATGGACATATCTTGAGGATATACCCATAAGTGAAATAAATAGGTCACAGATGTATAAATACCATATCTTTTCTCTGGTATGAAAAGCTGAAAATGTAAATAAGTCCTAGAATGTATGATAGACACTGTAAAATAAAAAATATCCTAAGGGAAATGGGGGGTATAGGTAAGTAACAAGGGGAAAGAAAAAAATCATGAAGGTTAAAAAAAGGAGAAACAGGACTGGAGATTTAGCTCAGTGGTTCCAGCATGTGCCTCACAAGTACAAGATCCTGAGTTTGATCCCTGTAACCACGTACAATGCTGGACATGGTGACTCACATCCACCAGCCATCAATACCACATACCACAGTGCCGGGCGTGGTGGCTCACGCCTGTAATTCCAGCACTCAGGAGGCAGAGACAGGAGGATTGTTGAGTCTGAGGCTTGCCTGGGCTACATAGTGAGCTCAGGGACAGCCTGAACTACAAAGCGAGACCCTGTCTCAAAAAAAAAAAAGGAGAAACAAAGTTATGTATATAAGGGCTGGGGGCTTGTAGGTTGGGTAGGGGAATGGGAAAAAATGACAGTTAAGTCATGTCATATACTAATACAAATTCTCAATACTGAGTGTGATCATGATGTGTATAAAAATATACCTATTTGATAATTTTTAAAAAATTAACTTAAAAGAAAAAAAATCTATATATGCACTTCATCACCACACTCCTTTGGCTCAGTGGTTCCTCCTGCCCTTCAGAAAACATGAGTTCATTTCCCACCCTGTGTCTGATGGCTACCCATGTTCCAGTCTTCTGCTTTTCTCTTTTCCCCTACTCACAAGCTCCTTGGAGCTTGACACTGCTTCATCTTTTATGTTTGCTTGCGATTTCCGCTGCAGCAGGACTCTCCTGTGATTGTCCAGTTCAAGATGTACAGCTTTGCCTGTATCCCTAAGACAGACTTCTCCTATGTGCTCCAGACAACCGGTGTTAATCCTGTCCTTCCCAGGGATAGACCCCAGGGCTTCCCAGAACCTGGATCGGTGGCACTTGCATTAGTTGACCCTTAATATTTATTTATTTATTTAATAGATAGATGATTGAACAAATGAACAGGAAAGTTGATGGCAACTTTTTTCCAGAGACTTGGTTTATAAGAGAGTTCATAAAGATAAGATAACACACACACACACACACACACACACACACACCTAATCAGATGATATTATAGATCACAAGATAGCAAAGATTTTGACCCATCAACAAATGTGTCAGCTTGCATTCATGTTTTAGTATAATGATTCAGCATCAATGCTACTGTTTTGCACTGAAGAGCTGACTTTAAATTATCCCCCCATTCTAAATCTCTGATGAGTAGATGACAAAGGAACACTTATCTTGCAGTCTTCCTGCCAGAAAACAAGCCAACTATCAAGGTGAGCCTGAAGCCTGAGAAAGGCCAAGACTTCGCATTTTTCCTAATTGTTTGGTGCTGGTATCTTGCAGAAAGTTGCCAGATTAAGAGCTAATTTGCCTGAAGGCTGGCCTAATGCAAAGCTTGTCTTTTTCTTGGGCTTTGCTACTCACAGGGTAAAGTGTAATTTTCTAACTTCTTACTTGGAGACAGTAATCCACTCTGTCTCCTCTTAATTAAAGCAAATAGCCCAACTCACAATAGTAGTTGAGAAGGCCCTGGTCTTCTCATTCCCTCCATGCAAAGAGCTAATTGATTTCCAAATGATAATGGTGTTTACATTAGAAAACCAAACCCCTTGTATTTAGTCCTTAGCTCATCTTAAACCTACCAGTCTCATGAATATCAAATGGCAAAAATACCTCCATTGTGGTTGGTATTTCTTATATCATTGTCTCAGTCCCAAAATATTTAACAAGCTCTTTGGATGACTTCTGGTTTACACGTGCAGCACTTACGTTCTCATTTCATCCAAGACAGAGAAAGAGAAACAGAGACCAAGATAGAGACAGAAAGACAGAGAGACACTTCCTTGGAACTTTGAAGCAATTGCCTTTGCTATTTACAATGCCATTATCTTACAAAACCCCCCAGGGCAACTCTAAGGCAACGTGTGGATCTGGATTTTAAGGATGACTTTGTAAGACACATGTATAAGAGTATGGGAGGGAGGAAATTACAGATAATCTATAAGACAAATGAACAATTCATAATTTGCCTACATGATCCAAATATGTCCCCACTGAAATTCACAGTAATAATACTTCATAAGACAAAACTGTATTCCCACTACTGCTAGCAAGTTTTTTAGCATCTTGGTTTCCATTCAGCTGGTAGGTGTCTCACGTGACCCTGCTTAAAAGGTGAAACAAGAGCCAAAACAAACCATGGTTTTTACTGATCATTTCCCTGGCCTCCTACAGTTTTCCAAATACTTAAAATTCACTTTTCATCATAATATTTAAAGTAAGGTTCAAGAAAGAATCTCATGGACTGAAATGGGTATTTGTCATCCAAGAAAGGAGCAGGAATTTCATTTTCCAAAACTGAATTTTGTTTGTAGAGAAACTATTCTTTGAATGTGTTCTTAAGCTGGGTAAATTGCTCAAGCAACCCAGGGGGCAAAGGGGGTGGGGCAACGCTTCAATATAATCACTTTCTAAGTAATTAAAACAGTACCTAATTTCTCTCATAATTAAAAAAAGTCTGTTCATTGGCACACACATCCATCCTAATGCCATATTTAGCAAATACCTTTTTTTAAGAGTAACACTTCCAGTGCACCACTCTCCTTTCAAGAAAGGCTTTACTGCAATTCATGGAAACCTTTCCTCTCCCCATCCTGAACTCAACCTTGCATTCTCTCTTTGAGTTGCTACCTCTCAAGACCATCCTAAAATAGTTCTCATTCATTATTGTGTAGCTGTAATGTTCTTATACTAGTCTCCAAAACGTGTCACCTTAATAAATAGATGGATAGACTGAAAAAGAATAGATAGACAAATAGGAGCATGAATGCATACATACATACATACATAGGTGATAGTTTGGGAGACTAATGTAATAAATAATGATATATATTTTATATCTGAATATATAATAGCTCATTAAGAATATTTTATAGAATGAGAATTAAATCTAACCAATATTACATTTATCCCAAGTCCCCCGCTTCTTCATAGTAAGAACAAATAATACTTGAATCCTAAAATAGCATATTTTCTGCACACTTGCTGTTCTCTTATAAGCAGTTCTCATCTACTCTTCAGAACCCATTTAGCATTCATGCTAAAGCCTAAAACCAAAAGAAATGCCTCAAAGTTCAGTGCTAACTTCTCTTTGAGGACAAATGTATATAAGCCATGACTCTCCAGGTAAAATCTCACACTGGATTACAAAGGTGTCTAAATTCTTTGATTGCAGAATTCTGCATTGTTACATACTATTTTAATAAGTGACTCATTGGCTGGGGCTTGAGATGTTTTGTTTTGTTTAATTAGACAGGTTGTTCATTTAATTATATTCTATAACAGGACTGGTCATGTAGGAGTTTGGATGACAGCATGTGTCCCAGAGTGCCCAGAGCTGAAAACAATGGCTCCTGCCCTCCAAGAGTGTACAGGAAAGAACGGAGGGGGGTGCCCTTTGTGTAGTGGCCTTGACATCAAAAGAAAAGTCTGTCTAACCCTCTCTGATGAATGCAATCGACAGTCACCTTGTAGAACACAACTCTATCTCTGCCATAGTTCCATGGCAAGAGAAAGTTGGCAGGGTCCCTGAGCGATAACATCCAGGATCCTCTCCTGCCACAGGAAGGGGAAGGAAGGAAAGAAAAGTGAAGGGAAAGTAAAATGTTTGGCAGAACTCGCTGCTTCACCAAGCAGATAATTCACAAGAAGCAAACATTAGTGTCCATGCTTTAAGAGTCTAGAAAACTAAAACATGATTTCTATAAACTCTCAAATATAGCTTTAAATAATATAAAGCTTAAATTGTCTCTGACAAAAGCGAGTCTCCTTTGAAAGGATTCCAGAAAACCGTGAAATGCTGTTGATAAGGCTGTGCCAATTTGTAAAGCTCACTACAATCTGCAGCTCAACCCCCCTTCTTATTTCTTTCAAAAAAAAAAATTCTCCAAGCTTTGTTAGCCTCAGAGCCTACAGTAGCAACAACAACAACAACAACAGACGTTTTCTAAAGCTGAAATCTCTTTCCCCCCCAACAACAAGGGGGCTGGGCAGTTGACGCATTTGATTTGTTCCATGGAAACGATGTCAAAATAGCATTTGCAAAGCTAGAGGAAAGACTTTTGATTGAAAGCTCCAGTAGGGTATGTAAGCTAACTCAAGAAGTCTCTCTCTCTATCATCCATTGTATTCGGGATTAATTATAGGCTTGCTTGAATCTCACACTTCACTAGGATGTTTACCCACCAAGACAAAGCAGGCTGATTGGCTTTCTTTAACTAAAGTAAACTTTTAACTTAGTGGAGTCTTAACTTTCTTAATGTGTTGCTTACCTGATTGTTTTAGGTATTTTTCTTCCTCTACATCGACCAATTATTTTCAATTAGACTGATAATTGCATTATATAGTTGAAAGGCTCAATTAATATCTTTAAAGCAACATTGTTAAGTGGTATTTAGTGGAAACTTTATATTTGGCTGTCAAAAAATAATCATGGTTTACATTTACAGAGTTACTTTCATCCTGAAGGATACCGAGGCACTATCATAAATTTCACATACTCCATGACTAATGATAGGGCCAAATCCTGTCACTCCAGCACTGCAGCATCTTGTCGGAGATACAGACTGGGAGGTGAACTCAGTAGCCCGCTGAAAACAAACGTTAAATTGTCTTAAACAATTTCAGCTGTGAAGGAATGGGGGTCAGCAGAAGGCAACTGGCCTGGGGATTCTGGGAAGACTGTCTCCCCACTATCATTTAGTACTAGTCGAAAGAGAGTATAGCAAGTTGTGTAAAGGCCTTACATGTGAACAGTGAACTATTTTCAGGAACAGAGAATGTGCTCCCACACACCGTAGCAATCTGTGATTACCTGCTTTCCAACAGCTGAAACTAGTGTACCACAGCCACTCCGCAGCCGCCGGCCCCTGCCGCCCCTTCATCATCACCGTCAGTACCAGGTTACCACTCCAACCTGACTCCGCTCTGCTTAGCGGACTTGCTGCTGTTTTAGCTGGGATTCTAACCATGTGCACATGGAAAATGGGATTTTGACAGTTCCGTTGACAGGTCTTAGGACCTAGGAAGGTAGAGGTGGGCACGTGGGGAATGGAAAACTTCCAGTCTCCCTATAGTGACCTTTGCCACGGTGGAGCACAATAATGAAATGTAAGCACGGGTGTCATGGGCACCAGTGTTCCTAATGAGAAGATGGAAAGGCAAGACGTGGAAAGAAAGGAGGTCCTGGAGGTCCCAAGGTCCCTAAGACAAGGTATTCATGGACTCCACTCAACAGATATTCATGGCTCTTATGTGAAAGGCCTTGAGAACAGCAGAACAGACAGAACATTCCTGTTCTCAGGTCTAAAAAGGTAAATGAGGTCATGGAAGGACAGCGCGAAATAAAAAGTTCTTCCATGCAAAGGTCACAAGTGGAACCCTCACTTCAGCCTCATGTTATTTCGGGGTGGGAAAAAGAGCTGAGACTCCCAGAGGAACTGGTTCCTGCCTTCGGGGAGGCTTGGAGTCCGTGGCGCTCCGAGACATCCTCCAGCTGGTTTTTCATTCGAACTGACGAAAAGCAATAAGGAAGCTGGTCACGGGAGACGCAGAAACCGTACGAGGAGAAAGCGGACGATCCCATCGAGATGGCAAGATTGGTGGAGCAGCCAAAGGAACGCGGAAGGGACGGGAAGCAAGTCAGCTCGAGAAGAGCAAATGACACCTGGAGGGGGATTTTTCCCAAAAACTAAACAAGAATCTCTGCCCGGGAAAGATTGGATAGAGAGGTGTTGGGCAAGAGGCCCAAGGAGGGTGAACCGCTGAACCTGGGTTTCCGTAACTGTCCACCTGGAGCCCGATGGAGGCAGATAAGTCCAGAACGACCTGGCGTCCCGGGATCAGGTCAACGGCTGTCCAGTCAGGAAGGAGACATGGTGTCTTTACTTGCTAAATTTCTGATTTTTGTATTAATACACGCTAGCAATGCCTAATAATTACATTAGTCTGAGGGCATTTTTAAAATTTATCTTGTCTTGATATGTTTGATCGTCTTTTCTTCTCCTTTCCCAATCTCAAAACATGTACCCTCCTATTTCCTATCATCCCTCCTTTAGTTTTCTCTTTAAATTTAAAGTTAGTATGCAGACATTTCTGCCATTTAACTCATATACCTTAAACAGCTGCATCAGGAAGATTGTTAGAAAGATGAGATCATTTTTAAAAGCCACAGCATGTGTGGAGAAAGAATAAAACTATTTTCTTTCCCCCAAAGTACCCACCTGTTGGAGATGGGATTGTAAGGACTGAGCCTATGTTATGGATCTGGTAGACAAGAAAACGTACGGAATACAGAATAGAAAGAATCTGAGGCAGAAAACCCTCCCTACTCCACTGTAGCATTTTTACCCAGATGTATCATACTATGCCATTCTCTATAGCACCTATTTATACCCACCTGGCCTCCAGTGCTTGGTGACTACCTGTCCACTGGATTGCAGAAAGTGGCATTAATGCAGACTGCTCAAAGACTTGGGTAGGCCTCTAGAGGGGGGGAAATTCTAACTGCTCTTTCCTGTTGATTACATTGTCCTCCCAAAGGCCCTTTTCTTACTGTCCTTTAATATAAACTTTAAGCATTGGTTACTTTTAGGAGCTTAAGACTCTCTTTCCTACTCCCAGTAACTGTGTCTCCTAAGTTCTGTCTATATCTCCTCATTTACTTGGACCAGGAGACAAAGCCAGACAGGAAATACTATGGAAACATATGTCTCAGCCTTCATTTCAGCTCTTCTTGGAACAAACTCTGGCCTCATGACACTGAGAGTTACATTTTTTTCGTTTTCCAACTAACATGTAATGAGAAGGATTTTCCTCTTTACATAAAACTGCTTTGAATCATAAAATATCAAGGACACTAGACTAGAGAATCAATAAGATCGTAACTTCTGAAGATTCAGAGTCCTTCTATGATGACATCAGCAAAGTGGAAACAGAATAGGTAGTATTATTTCTATTTTGGAGATAGAAAAATCAGATTCAAAATGTTATGATAGTTGTCACTTGGCTGGGGTTACAATGCAGAAGATGTCCATTCAGTGCTTTATATGGAGTATCTCATTTAATCATGTAATGTACCTCAGGAGATAGACATTACAGCATGTTTTGTTGGAGTCAAAGGAGCTGAGATCAGAAAGTTGGAGAGTTGAGTTTCAAACCTAGGCTGACTTCCTTCAGCCCTCAAGCCTTCATTTATGTGTTAGGCAAGCCTTTATGTAAAGAAATAGCATTGGCACATCTATTCAGTTTGAGTGATGAGCTTAATTCCCCTGTGTTTTCATCCTTGCAAGGAAATGGACTCCAAGAAATACAGCAAGTTCTAGAGCCGTGACAAGCAGAAATGTTACAGTATCGAAGAGGCAAAGACAGGAGCGGTGGAATCAGCTCTCAGGCAGAGACTACAAGAGGAGTCAGAGGGTGGGCTTGGGGCAAGCAAGGTGGGGATGGCAGGATGTTCTGAGGTCCACTTGCTCTAATCTTAGTTCTTCCACCAACTGGATCCTCCCCAGAGCCCATCAGCCCCTCGTATCGCTCCAGATCAGATGCTGCCAGTAGTACCAAAATCTCACTGTCATCATCTAAATGTATAGTTGGTTACCAGATAGCCTTTATTTGAATTTTGACAACTCTTATCTTCTGACAATAATTCCTAACTCTCTTCAAACCATTGTTTCCTTGGCTCTTCCTAACCCTTCTACTTTTCTTTCTTTGTTTCTTCTCTTGAAAGTTTTTTCCTCTGCTCAAGACTCACATATCTGGTAAGTCACAATGTAAAATCATCTTGTAATTCCAGTTTCTAAACAATTTAGTTGCCCAAGAAATGCATATTGCATAATCTCAAGAATGGTGGTGGCAGGAATAAAAAGAGTATATCAGGCAAGCTGTGGCCCCTTAAGGGACTCAGCTGGAGAGATAAAACACAAAAAGTGACACTGCAATTTTAGGGAAATGGTACATCTGAGCTTTCTGGCCCCTAGATGACTGTGATTTCTGTTCTAATTGTCTCTTCTTTCCCCTTCCAATTTAAGCCTAGTAAACAACTTTACCACCCAAGAAATATTCCTCAATCTAAGATCCTCCCCCTGAGCTGTATCTGAGCCTTACCCATGCCTGTCAGCCATAGAAGATTCCCCCTGATTGTCCAATTCTCTACTTCTTCCTACACTAACTTGTCTGACATCTAGAATAATCCCCAGTTCAGCACATATGAAGCTTAGAAATCTTCCTCCCAAAGAAATGTGCAAACTAATTAGGCAATGTTGTTAAAGCAGTGTTAAATCCTTATATTATATAATTCTTTGGGATTTTTCAAAATTTCTTAAATTACTCTAATTTTACATTTTTCTTTTAGTACATTACATTTCTCAGAATTTGCCAAAGCAGCAATGCTCTTTTTCTGTTTAAAATTCTCTTAAGCAGCAATGCTCTTTTTCTGTTTAAAATTCTCACTAGGTTTCCATTGAAGTAAGTGTTGGAGGGTTTGCCTTCTTTCTCCCTAAAAGCAAGTTCCTACAGATGGTTCATTCATATCCTCATAGATTCTCACAGGCAGTAAACGTTAGTACTAGGCTGCCACAACCGCTCTGAAAAACTGTTTTGCTTTTTTTTTTTGGAAACCAAACTGAAGACTCCAAAGGGTCTTCAATCTGTCAAATCTCTACACACAGGTTTTAAAAAGCATTATTTTATCCTACAGATTGAATCAGAAAATATCTACTCTCCTTTTTTGTCTTGGGCTTATCAGAGCTCAGGTAAGTAATGAGAGACTGAGACACAGGGAAAGAACGTCAGCTATTTGGCAAGCTCTCAGATTGGGAAATTTTAGGGAGGTTTCAGAGGGCTGTTATTATGAAATCCTCGGTGCAGGCTCATTAGAATTCAAAGATTGTCCAAAGAAGCCCAAAGCCTGGGGGGGTCAAAGGTAGCATCTGGCTCTATCAAAGTGCTGAAGCACCTTTGCCCTCTCCCTTGATTTCTCTAACTTTTGCCTTTTGTACTGATAAAAGTGAAGATGTCCTTGACCAATGTCTTCTCCAGCTCTAAGAAAGTCTTAGAAAACCAGTTCAGATAGAGCAAGAGATTCATAAATGGACATGGGTCATCCATTTCAGATTGACTTTAGTTCTCTCTAAGCAACTAAAAATTTTTGAACTGCAATATCTAATTGTTTTTAAACCTATTTTCAATAGTCAAAGCCAACAGGTCATACCCCATGATATTCTTCTTGATAAATTCAAAGTAGACTGAGGAATTATGTTCAGCAAAGAGTTATTTAATTTTTTGGAGATGAGGGCCATAATTTGTTGTCCAGGCTAGTGTCAAACTTGTGATTGGGCCTAGGGATATAGCTTAGTGATAGAACACTTGTA
>PVIC010058855.1:0-10408 GCA_004025085.1 Thryonomys swinderianus | reverse complement strand
GTGATGAGGGGAAGGAATAAATATGATACAGAAAGAAAATAAAAGAGCATGTATAAGGGGGGAGGAGGGGGGAGTGGGTAGGGATATGGGTAAAAATGAGAATTAACTTGTGGTATATACTGGTACAAATTTCCCAATGTTATATGTGATTTTGAGATGTATATAAATTGTACCAATAAAGAATTCAATAAAAAAATGTTTATTGGGATCCTAAAAACAAGGAAAAGAAGAGAGAAAAGTTCGTCGGCATGAAAGCAACTCTGCGGCTCTCCCATGGCCTGGTCTCTACTCACAGCCCCTCGCCCTGGGGATTCACTGGGAGAAAGTCGCCTGGCCAGGTCAGACCCTGCCGCAGAGGGCAGGGGCCTGTGCCTGGACGGAGGGAAGGACAGCGGACGCTTCCCAGCACGCAGACTTCCAGGGAGCTCGCCGCTTCCCTCCCGCTCCCCTCCGGCCCGTCCTTCCCCCGCGTCACACACGCCAGTGTCACACGCGCGCGCGCCCACGCGGTCGGGGTGCTGCAGAGCCGTCCGCTCGCAATGATTTAGTTCACGCTCAGAGTCTCCCCGCCTTGGGGTCCCCGATGGTGAGCGGGGGTCACCGCGCAGGAACGTAGTCTTCGATGGCACCCGGTTCTCTGGGACGGGAAGCTCATGACCTGGTTTGACGTGGTTCTCGCCCCACACGAAGCCTGAGCACGCCTCGCCCGGAGCCCTCGCAAGACTTGCGTTGGGGAGACGCTGTCTAGAGACTACTGACTTGTCCCCGGCTCTGACTTCTGCCCTGAAGCCTTCAGAGCCCTTCTGCGCACGCGTCTGGAAGACATGCAGCTTTAAATACAGAACAAACATGTGTTTTCCTTTCTGCTCTTACATGAAAATACTGAATCCCGAAAATAGTGTATTATATAGTATATTATCTGTTTGTATGTCCCTATCATATAAGGTTTTAAAATAAACTAAGAGTAAAGATCATTCTATGAACAGAATTCTTTGTAGCTCTAAACCATATTTGAGAAAGCTATAGAGACAAATTGCCACCGTTGTCTCGAAAAGTCATTTATCTTTGCCCGTGTCATCGCGGAAACCTGCATTAGTCTGCAGTCGGATCGGGCACGCGAGGAGGTGCGGGGGCCCCGCGCGGACCACGCCCCTCCGCGGGGAAGGAGCGCCTGCGCCCCGTTTCCCTGGGGTGCGGGGCCGCCCGGGGTCGCCCGCAGGGCCTCCCGCTCTCCGCTCCCGACTCGAGCAGCGCATCGGCTCGCTCCAGCTGCGGGCACGATCCTCCCCTTGGCACAGAGACGCGGAGCAGCTTTCCTTTCCCGGGGACAGTAGGTCACCTTCCAGGAACCCGCTCCCCGGCCTCTCCACAGCCTGGCACTGGTCGCTCAAGCTTTGTCGCATCCTCCGAGCCCTTTGTATCCTTCCACGTCCCCGCAGCCCGGTCTTCAGCGAGCGCGCGCCGCGCCCTGGCGTCAGAACAACGGAGGAGCCGCGGACAGGCCACGGCACCCTGGCAGGGGGAGGCCGCGCGCTGCAGGCCGGGGGCGCCGGGCCTGAGCTTCGGTCTGCGTGCGGAGCAGGGAAGCCGTCCCGAGCTGCGGCTCGGCCTCCAGGCTCTGCCCAGAGAGGGTTCTCCAGGCTCCGAGCCGACTGCTGGGAGTCCGGGCCGAGTCCTTCGCTGCGCCGCGGACTCTCTCCAGCTGGCGTTTGTGAGTGACACTCTGAACACACTCACCTGGGAAAAAATAGAGAGAGAGACTGCTTCTGCCTGTAGGTGTTTCCGTTTCCTCGATGTGATATTAAGAACTTTTGGTGCAATATTACCCACTTTGCTTTTTCCAAACTCATCATTCTATCAGGCACATTAAATATATATTTTATAAATGTGTCATTTTCTTGGCAATGGAGCCGCCCTTTCTCCAAGTCTCTCCCTGATCTTACATTCTGGGTGAGTTTATTGAGTTTGACATAAGCTAGATCAAGATTACAGAATTTAAAACTTCTTTTATAGCATTCTACCGTGCATTACTGGTTGGATATGTCACAGACAGAGCTGCTGGAGGTGGTTCCCACCTCTGGTTAGAACTTTGTTTCCAGGAGGTCATTGGAGACACGTCACAGAGATACAAGCGTGTCTCTATCAGTAGCATAAAGCTCTTGGTTCAAAAAGTGTGCATTTTGTGTGTAGACTCATTCATTAGCAATAAAAATATATTTTTTATTCTGCCCAATTGCTGAATTCCGGTTTTGCAGCAGCTATTTCTGCTCCCTGTTCTACCCAGAATCCCATTTCAGAGCTGGCTCCTCCTTCCTACTCAGGAGCACAGGTATTTTTGTCCAGATACCACAAAATCCTATGCAACTCTTTGTTTTTGTGAGAAGACGCGTTTTATTATTTAACTTTAGTCAGAGTGTGTGCTTGTAAATGGGAAGCACTACTAATCAAGATAAAACAACAATCTCGGTTGAACTCCTGTGAAGGAAAACTCAGTTCCTTTAATAAAAGGCTTTCCGTGAATAGACACACATTTGCGGACTGGCTTGTTAGGAGGCCTTGCATTTATTCCTGAGCTGTCCCTCCCTGGTTGGGGCAGCTGCGTGGTGCCAGGCTGGCCGGTGCAAACGCTGCTGTGGGGATCAGACCGCTCGGCCATGCACAGCCAGCAGATGATGAGCAAGGCTCTCCTGGACTTGCCCATATCCCCTTCCTTCCAGCATATCCTGGGCGCCAGGACTGTGCCTTGCCACTTCTCTGTCAGCCCAGAGCGGCCTTCAGCATTCCGGGACACCGCACCCTGCAAACCGGAAGCTCTCCTTGGGGAGTTTGCACGGGGCTGTCTCCGCCCAGGGCCTGGGGCCCAGCCCTGCAGCTGCCCCCTGACCGACTCCACAGGGGAGCGGCTCCGCCTCAGCGTGTCCTCGGTCAGACGACCTTGCTCACTTCCCCTTGAGAGGGGTTGTGGGGCCTGACAGGGTCTCACAGTGCTTTTTATCTAATTGTCTTTTTGGCTCAGACTTGGATTTGCTCAGATTTGCCTGCAGGCTGAGAGGAGGGTGTTTCCTCCGACCCCAACTTTCTCCTCGAGCTCAGGACTTATAGGATTCACAGCAGCGAGAGCGGCAGCTGCCTCGGGCAAGAAAGCAAGACCAGAGGCTCCTCAGAAAGCTCGCCTTCCTTTCGCTCTGGAACCGCCCCCTCGGGCCTCAAGAGAAGTCCTTTCCTGTGAGGTTTTCTCCAGAAAGGTGGGACACAAATGTATATGTCCGGAACCACCTGTGTGGCTAAGTGGCCCCCTTTCGGCTCACCGATGTGCCTGCCCATGTCTGAAGTTTCCAATGTAACTTCTCTGTGTCATATTCAATTCACCCTAGAAGCCTAGAATTCCTTCAACCGGTTATTTTTACACTACAGTATGTAAAATATTATAGCACTGGAGTGGGCCATGCTCATATATATTAAGACAACCAACTTCTTTATTTTCGAGTGCTTCTGGCATAATGCTAAAACCATGTGAAAAATAGGTAGTAAGAGATAAAATATGACAGGGCTTTTCCTGGAATGATGGTGAGTGTCCTAAAGAATTCTCCTGACATTTTAAGGGTCAAGTCTTCAGAGAGGAGGACTCATTAGGTCTTCTTTGTAGGGAGCGTGAAGAAACATTGCGGAAGTCAGAGTGGTGACTGGGAGAGGAGACTTCTCTGCCATTAGATGAAAAGTGAAGATGACATTTCCGACAGAAAAAGCTCATGGACAAGGTCACCCAGAGCTTTCTGTCTGTTCCTTTGAAGAGCTGGGTGCTGGCCACACCAAACTTTTATGATGGAGAGGTAAGAATTCTCCTCAGAAAGCACTGTCTGGAATATCTGAGTTCTGCTTGCGAATGTACACAGGGTAACCACAATACGCAGTAGGGCTCTAAATTAAAATGCTTATTGCAGAATAGACACAATGCTGTGAATCCTTCTTAAGATACTCTCCATTTGGTTTGAACCCATTTAACCCATCATTCTGGTCACTTTCTGAGGCGGCGCTGGAGTCCTCTTTCTGGAGTGTCTTTATGAGGTGTAGCAAAAATCATGGTGAAGGCTGCCTGCTGTCACTGCCGTCCCTCAGAAAGGTCGGCTCCTCAAACCGTGATGCTATGTCCTCATCCACCTTTTCATCTGGTGCTGTGTGACTTCCGGCGCTACCCCAAAGCCTGAAGAATGGTAGCAGCCTAGACAGTGCAACTAAGACCGTCATGAAAGAAGATTCCAGAACTTCCCCAGAAAGTGACAGGAATGATGACATAAATGTGTTTGAAGTGAAGGTGACTTTTGAGAGGCTTGATGACAATGAATCTTTTATTGTAATAATTTAAATGTTTTAAAATATTCACCATTACTGTAGTCGAGATTTGCAAGGGAATAGACTTAATACAGAATGCATAATTGATAGGATTATTTTACAATATTCACTCAAAAAGTCAAATGAGGAGTGCAAGAGATCTGTACCCATACGTGCTGGAGACCTAGCATAGAGATGAGGGCCTGGGGGTTACAGCAATGTCCCCTTCGAGTCCAGCTAAAGGCCTAGAGCTCAAGACAGTGTCCCTGACAGTCCAGCCAGAGGACAGCCATAGCAGTGTCTCAGGATCGTCTGAATCAGGGTCTGCACCAGGAGGGCCCAAAGGCTAGCGGTAGAAGCCAGACAGCCTGCGCCGGCTGGGTAAAGGATCTGTACCACCGGGCTGCGGGATCCACACTAGAGCAAAAAACGATGCTTGGGGGGAAGACCAGAGCTCTCCGAGAGGAACAGCATCCACTCCCGGGGACAGTGGGGACTCGAACTCCTCTGACCACTGTCTGCTCATTAGCAGCTGAGTTCACATCAGGAAAACCAGCCCAGGGCAGCATCCGCAGAAAATCAGCACCGGGCAACTGTGCCCTCCAGTGTTCCTTTCTGCTATCGGCCACAGTGCCCAGGTGGGGCTTCGTGCCCAGACCACGCTGACTCACTTGGGTGGGTGTCCCACCTGGACCGTTCGTTGACCCACCGCGACTATGTTTTGGATCATACTTCACATTCTGCTCCGTATAAAACAACACATAGAACGAAACTGGCCATTCTGAAATGACTGTAGCCTGTAAAATTCAGTGCACTTATTCTCTTCTCATTTTAGATTTGCCCCGGCAGGGTACAAAGATAACGTATTTCCAGCTGAATAGCATCAGAGCAGAATCACGAGAGCTGAAGCCAGGGTTAAATTAGAGGTTTATCCTTAATAGTGATTGAAATGAAATCAATTGCTGTAATTAAACCTGAATTTACTTATTACAAACACCTATATGCATGCACACGCATGCACACACACACACACAGATGTGCACACACATACACACACATACATCTCTTCAAAGGCAAATGGACCTAGGTAATTCTAATAACTTCCAACAGTTCAACTAAATTTAACCTGATTTCATTTAAACACACTCGATAAGCATTTTCTGTGGTTTTCAACGTTGGGCCAAATTGTTCATTCAGGCATATGGTATGACCGAGGTATACTGCCCACACCAAGAGAAATGGTATAAATAGCATAAAGATTTAAATACTATTAAATATTCTAATGTGTCCACCATGCCCACACACCACGTATTGAGTGTGCTGGGGACAAGCAGCCCTGACTTTCAACATAAATAAAATTCTTGAAGGACAGGTCCTCTTCCCACTGAACCCTGCGGACAGGACATGGTTTCATGGAGGACAGTGAGCTATGGAGGGATATTCAGACGACCAGGTAAGAAAACAGCCAGGCCTTGGGATGAAGACACATTGATTTCTCATGTGCCCGGTCAGATTGCTACACTTGTGGTACCAGCTACACCGGGAAAGGATGAAGTTGAAGCATCTGGGCTGGAACTGGAGAGTGAAATTTGGCCACAGTCAATACCAGGGGACGTCCATGTGCAGTGTTTCACCGGGAAACACGACAGTGACGGGGTCACGGTGGGAACCGGGAAGGTGTTCTGAAGTCCGCACCGTGATCCCCAGTCCCGGAGCCTCTTCCAAGGCCTGTCGGCCTACCTCTGCCTTCTCTCACCTAAGACCGTAGAGGCCGTGGCACTGGCCAGAAGGTAGTGCTTGCTCTGCTACGTTGCACAGACGGCCTTGGAGAGGAAAGGCAGTAATAATCACAGAGGGCGTTCTGAATCCCACCGGGACAATGGACTGATTGCTGGACACCCTCCCCGTGCACGGGCCTACCTGGAAAGATTTTCCATTGTTGCAAAGAGGGACAGAAAATGCTGCACAGTTGCAGAATTAAAGATAATCAAAAGTGCCAAGAGATTTGGGAGCTCTTATAGATAATAGGTAAAAATAAGTAATGCGGTCCACTGTCCTCTCAGCCTATCCAACTCAAGTCTAGAAGCTATCATAAATCTTGGTAGTTGGTCTGAATTCCGTGACAATTCGGCTTATTTTTTGTGGAGTAAGCATTTAGTTATTCACGTAGCTTGATTACCTAATTACGAATATTGGTAATTGCATAATGAAGGATTCTAAGACTCAGAGGTCCACATTTTGAAGGGGATAAATAATCACAATGCAGTTAGACATATGTAATAGCACCAGAATTTCTATGAGGAGGAAGGAATATGGATTGATTTTCAGCTCAATTAGTTTTCCATGCCGTTCAACCAGAAACATGCCCCTGGTACTGTCAGTGTGAACAGCCTTCTGACTCACAGGCCTACTTTCTCTGGGCCGTACCTTCTTCACAGTTACTAAAGGTTTTATCGCCACATTTTCTTAAAATTAGCAGCTCTCTATGTCACGCCTACTTTCTAGCTTCAAAAGATAATACAGAAATTATTTAATGTGTACTCTGCATCAGTTCAGAATCTTTTAAGAAGCAACCAAAACGTACACTGTTTTGCATCCTGGACCCCATGCCTTTGTCTGAGCTGAGAGCATTTTATTTTTCCTTCTACCCACCTTCAGCCCTAGGCTGGAGGGATGATCTAAAGCTTTTCCTAGAACTGCCTCATCTCACACTAAGTAAACAATTCTGTTCAAAAACAGCATCTGGAGATAGGAAAACAACACCTCAGCCTGAACAACCCCAAAATGTCCAGCTCATCATAACAGGTTTTAAATGTGTGTCTTGCAAGATGTTATTACACAGAAAATATTCAGACTATCCAAAGGGTGGTCTGAGTCAGAATTTTCCGTCCGTAGATCTTTCAAACCAGCCACTGCTCTTATTCTCCCTCTGTTTTACAGCATTTTTCTCCCCTTCACTGTACCTAGAAAAGATTTCCTGCTTTAAGGGTTCGTAAGAGCAGACTGGGTCCAGCCAGATAAATGGGAAAGTCTCCCCGCCCCTAGGTCGGTTCCTGTACGGCCATTTTCACTATGCAACACAACATATTTACAGGTCTCACAGGCCCGAAACTCACCTGAAAAGTATAATTTAAAAGATCTCAGTGGAAATACTTGGATATATTCCATTGTAAGTGAAGACTTTCCTACAGGTCCAGGCTGATGAGCTAAAAATCAAGATTCCTCTATCAGAACCGTACACACCTGCGTTGGGGAGTTGACAGGTGCAGATCTCCACGGGGCCTTTGTACCTTCATGGAACCTCTAGCATTGCTATTTACAGCTTTAGGAGATATTTTCTATTTAGCATGGCTGTAGGTGAGATTTTTTTTCTTTCTGTAACTGAAATAAGCTCTGTTTAAGGTGTTTGTAACAAGTGGTTGTGTGAAAAGGTGGTAGTGTTATTCCTGTCCCCAAGTCTAATAGTACAAGAATACGCCGCTGTCCACACCTCCTGCATGTTGGCAGCACTGTGCCCACTTATGGACCAGTCTGGTCCCTCTTCCATCTACAAGTCTGGTTAACAAATAATACAATGTCATTTTATGTATTATGTACTGAACCACTCACCCCAGGGATTCTTAACCTAAGAAACAATAACCAACAGGAATTTCAAAGGGCTTGCAGGAAGAAGTGTGCAAGAATACAGATTTTATACATCTCAGACTTCTTTTTATTGTTCAGTGAACCTGGTTACAAAATGTGTGTGTGTATGTGTGTGTGTGAGAGAGATTGTAAGCTACTTCCCAGACTTTCTTTGAAAGTTATCAGAATTGATGAAAAGGAAACGACAATGGTTGAACATTCAGGATAATTCAGGTAATTTCCCAACAGAAACAGCTGCGGTGCCCTTAGGGTACAAACAGAAAACTCCACCGGGTTCAGGACACTAGTAGATGGTTTCTAGAACATGACAATGAATGGTCGTGACTCAGGAGTCATAATTATGTGTTTCACTGAGCAGCCCTTCAATTGCTTTAGATGTATTATTGCCTTTAGCCGGAAGACACGCACCTCAGAGAGACTATCACTGATGCTCTAGGAACAAGGGAGCTGACGTTCGCAGAGGATGGTACCGCGTCACTTAGAGGCACACATAAAGTAATTTTAGAGACATGCTACAATGCGTAGGGTGCCACCGCAAATCATGCGTGTGAACGGTACTCATTTCTCCTTTCAGGTTCATGAGCAGAGAATTAGCAGGGATGTGGATCGGAGTGTTGGGGAAAGAGGGGACCCCGGCCGTCACGCGTGGTTTGAAGACAGAGTCCTCTCCTGCCGCACAAGCCGCACCTGCTCCCCTCCCCACTGCAAAGGCAGCCAGGCCCTTCCCTGCTGAGACAAGGAGCTCACTTTCCCCTTGGGCTGAGCTTTGCCCACAGGGCAGACGAGCCCCACGTGCGTCCCACCAGAATGCTGAGGTGGACAAGGGGAAAAAAGCAGAGAACAGAACAAGGCAGACAGAGACGCTGAGTGTGCCTTTCCCCCACACTGACCATATCGCACTGGTAACTAAGTTTGCTGGAGCTTTTGCCTGAAGGAAGTTAAATCACAGTCAAGAGGCCTCTGTGGCTCACTTTCACGAGTGAAAGTTAGGACCATGGTGGTCTTTTTGAGCTTATTCCAGTAGACACTGTCTTGTTTTAGAAGGACGCTGTGAGGAACGGGGGGCTGTGATGGCAGAGGCTCAGACAGAAAGGGTGAACAACCGCCCGAAGAGACTTTATTCTGGAACTTTCTGCAAAAACCAAAGACAGAGTAAAATGTAAGAGCAATGTCTGACTTTTAAGTAACTTAGAGCACATCGTAAGCAAATTTTGATACTGCATTATTCTCTAGGAAAAAAGACTACTATTTACCAATCTTTTACTTTGACTAGAAAAATGTTGAAATTGGTACTTTTTATTTGAATGTTTATTGGTATATTACATATACACATTGTGATCACAATCAATATTGAGAATTTGTACCACTATATGACATGATTTAATTCTCATTTTTCCCATTCCTCACCCACCCTACAAACCCCTGCCTCCTATATACATAGGCTTTGTTTCCTTTTTTTTTTTAATGATATCAGGGTTTTTTAATTCAGGAGATATTTAACCCAATACATTTCAAAGTTGCTTTTTCAGCACAAACTGATCATTTCGGCAAGATGTCAAGATGACGTGGTAAAAGGTTACCCTTGCTGTCAATAAACATGCAACTCAATGTGAGCTTAGACATGTGGGTGATAAATAAAGGGTATTCACTGTTTCAGTAAGTACTGAGCATGTTATTTACATACACTAAGCATTACCTAGGAGTAGAACAAACACAAAATAGAATGATGTAACAGCAAAATTATAAAAACAATTTGAAAATCTGTGCCTTTAAAAATGCAAATCTACATACCATAAAATACAATATATAGAAAAGTCACTGACTTTTTTTGTGGTACTGAGGGATCAAACTCATGACCTGGATTGCTTTCTTGTACCCCAGAAACAGTTCATCAGGTTTTCACATCATTATGATTTGCAGCCAGAATGTCCCCTATGAAGCTCATGCGTTTAGTCAGGAGAGCGGAGCATGATAATAGCACCTCCTATGTGGCTCACTCCGCTGTTGGACTCGTGGCTGCCAGCACCAGTGGAAGGTGGCAGGATGTGGGGGCTCACTGCAGAGAACGGCTCACAGACCATGCTCTCCTGAACTGGACCTTGTCCGTCACGGCATCATCTTCATTCTCTTGCCCCTGTTGGCTTCCTGGCCACCGTAAGGTGAGCAGGTTTCCCCATATCCACTCCGCCACGATGCTCCTGCTGGACCCAAACCAAAAAGCAATATGGCCAGCTGGCCATGGACTGAAACTTCTGTAACCAGGAGCCAAAATAAATAAACCTCTCCTGCTTTAAGCTGTTTTTCTCAGGCAGTTTGTTATAGGCTAAAAGCTGACTGACACACAAATTAAAAACTCAGTGCTAATGATACTCACACCAACAAGTGAAAAAAGCCTGGGGGTGTAAGTCGATGATTCTTGTGTGTGTGTGTGTGT
>PVIC010058854.1:0-10267 GCA_004025085.1 Thryonomys swinderianus | reverse complement strand
AATCAGAAGACTCCCTGGAACCTGGAGCTTAAGAATGAAAACCCACAGGGGAACCAGGGATTTAGCTCAGTGGTTCTGGCGTCTGCCTAGCAAGTGCAAGGTCCCAAATGTGATCCCCAGTAACCACATACCACAATGCCAGGCGTGGTGGCTCATGCCTGTAATCCCAACATGCAGGAGGCAAAGGCAGGAGGATTGCTGTGAGTTTGAGATTGGCCTGGGCTATAGAGTGAGCTCAGGGCTAGTCTAAACTACAAAGCAAGACCCTGTCTCAAAAAAAAAAAAAGACCCACAGAGATGGGCAGTCCAAGGACAGAGAGGGATTCTAGAGTCTCTGGTCACAGCACTTTCCTGTTACTAACAAAACTGCTAGTTGCTATTAGAAAGCACTAAGGCTCCAAAAAAGGGAATTAACTAAGCTGGTGTCACCCAGCCAATAAGTGGGAAGAGCTCATTTTAGCTCTGCCAGTCCCATTTCTGGGCCTGCCTACATCACCCCAGGGCTATGCTTCCTTCCTGAGCAGCAGATAACAGGGCAGGACCCTGGGCAAAGCACTGCACCTTCCTGGGCACAGTTTTCTCCTCTGTCAAATGAAAGGGCCTCACTGGGTCACACCACCGTAAAACTCCTCAAAAATTATTCAATAATGGGCCAGAGATTTAGCTCAGTGGTTCCGGCGCCTGCCTTACAAGTGCAAGGTCCTGAGTTCGATCCCGGTGACCACATACAATGCTGGGCATGGAGACTCACGCCCACCAGCCATCAATACCACATACCACAGTGCCGGGTATGGTGGCTCACGCCTGTAATCCCAGCACTCGGGAGGCAGAGACAGGAGGATTGCTGAGTTCGAGGCTTGCCTGGGCTACATAGTGAGCTCAGGCCAGCCTGAACTACAAAGCGAGACCCTGTTTCAAAAAATATATACATATAATTCAAAAATTATTCAATAAAATGCGACTGCCTTCCTCTGGCCTCTACACAGCAGAACAAGTCATGGCACACAGTAGGAGCTTTACACAGGTTTCACTTAAATATTTCACTTCTGACCAGATCATCACCCTTATCCGCAGTGAGAATGAGATGCATATACTCCTAATTCTACACTTGGCATTTAAAATAACAGGAAAGGAGGGAGGGACTATGTTTTTAATTAAAATACTAGAGATGGAGAAAGGGAAAGAGACAGAGACAGGCTAGGAACCCTCTTTCTCTCATCCTCTTTAAACAACCCTGAGCTCCTGCAAAGCCAAGCCCTGCAGCCTCCTTCACCTGTGGCTTCTACTTTCTGATCTGTAGAATGGGTGCACAGCACCTCATCCTCTCTATTTTGCAAAAGGCCTTCAGCAATGCCCTTGCCACTTCCAAGCTGCGGAGCCTTCGAAAGGTGGGCACAGTGCCTCTCTGAGCTGCTTCCCCTCCTGGGCGGGCCTCACGGTCATGCTCCTGGCCATCGGCCTCGTCTTCCGTGGTGGAAGACTGGGGAGACAAAGAGTGAGGGCCCCCCACAGCAGAGCTGGTTCTCTGAGCTTCTGAGTGATGATGAGAAACTTCTAAATCACCTCTAAACTCCGCCCCATTTCCTCCCGTATTTGAGAGAACAAGAAATAGATGCCCGCAACTCCAGCGGGGCTCCAGTCTCTGCAGCGCCCCCCGCCCGCCCCACAGCTCAGCAGCCCTGCTCCGCCCGGAACCCGGTTTCTCGGATACCCGGTCGCCTCTCCTCTGCAAAATCGCCGACCCAGCTGGGGGAAGGTTGTGGGTGCTCAAGTTCTCTCTCCTTGCTTCTCCTGGGGGACTGGAACATGGCCCAAGGTCACCCGAGGTCTGACCTGCGGGAGCAGCCCCCCGCCTTTGTTCTCCCCAGCAGAACCTGGGAAATACTTCCAGCGCAATTACTTAGGCTTGAAGCAAAAGTTAACGCTACTGACAGGCTGCTCACCACCGTGCCGATTTGTAATATTGATGAATCAGGAGCCGAGCCTGGCGCAGGCTGTGGGTACAAGTGCCCAGAATATTCATGAGCCCTGCTGCCATCCCTTGATGGCACCGCTCCCCCATACGGTGCCATTATTCCTTCCGCCGGCACTTGTTCCAACGTGATCTTCCGCTGCCGCCCACGCAGCTCAGTCTGCGCTGACACCGCCTCCCGCCCGGAGCCGGCCGCAGCCTGGGGCCCCCGTGGCACAGCGGAAGGACCTTCGGGCTCCCCCACAGCTCGCAGCCGAAGCCGCTCAGCTTCTCCGTCGCGGAGCTCGTTCATCTGGGAAAAGCCACTTCCCCTCTGAGCCACGAACAAAGCAACAGTTTGGCGTCTTCCTGCCTCTCCCCCAACCCCCACCTGCCAAGACCCGGCCTGGACCTGTGGGGAATCGGGGACGTGCCCCAGTAAACATCCTGGGCCCAGAGAGAGACAACCTGCCTGGCTCTGTGCCCTTCAAAAGCTGGGCTGGGAGGGGATCTAAGTTGCCGTGTGCTTTTCTGGTTAAACATTTATACCGTAGCTTTTGTAGACAAATAGGTACCAATATGTGTCCCCATGATTAGATTAAATATTAATTAAGCAGGTCCACAGGCAGGGACCTGGTCAGCCAGAGTGAAATGAAGCCCAGGCAGGAATGTCAGCTCTGACAGGCCCGAAGGGACGTGAGTAAGGGCTTTAAGGCTGACCCGCGGCCACAGGGTCCGAGGCCACCCCGTGGGAAGCGGCCACTGGTCCTGCACCCACCCCTAGTGAAGCTGCAGACCCCGTAGCTTTCCACTCCTCACCTCCCCTCCATCTCCTTTCTCCTCTTTTTCCCCTTTCTTTCTCCTCCCTCCAAGGCGACGCTGGTTTGGACTGCCTTCCCGCCCCGTCCTCACCGCCTCGCTTCCAGACACGACTGTAGTTTAAAATTGTATTTGATTAGCTTTTATGAGTTGACTTCCTCGACGTGGCACGAGTCACAGAATATGTCAGAGGCCTGGCAGAGACTTGAATGGAAATGATTCTAATTACGTGTGATAATTTTTGCATTCTAACATAAAACAATGTTACAAAAAATCCCATTACAATGGTTAAAAGACAAATCATTTAGCAAGTCCCTCTCTTTATTACTTTATTAGACAATTCACAAGGCAACATATTTGAACGCGGGGACCGTGTGATGGCCCAAGGCTATCCAACTGTAAGTTGCACTAAGAAAACCGAGTTCATCTCTCGTCATTAGTCAGAGAGTCAAATGCAATCAGGAGGGCTCCAATTGGCTTGTCAAATTAGCCAGCGTTTCCCAACATTAGCATGGCAGGGCACCGTGGGCGGGTGAGGGGCCCAGCTCTGAGAAACAGCACGTAGCCACCACCCCCAAGGTTTTACAACGCCTCCTCCAGCAGCGTCCACACCTGACCATCCCTGGGCACGGCCCCCAGCGGACAGCGACACCTTTCTTTTCCATCCGGGGAAGCTGGGTCACGTGGCTTGCTCTAGCCAATGGCATAAGAACAGAAATGATTCGTGTCCACTTCTGGTTGGACTCTTTAAGAACAGTGTTTCTTTCTCTAAGTCTCTTTTTGCTCTGCCCTAGACCACAAGTGTCGTAGAGAGAGGCCACCGCGCTGACCTGAGTCGTAGGTAAAAACTAAAACATCCAGCAGCAGCCACTACATAATGTGATACACAGTGGGGCCTCTGTGTCCTCAGGTTCCACAGCCACAGATCCAACAAACTGCAGATCAAAAATACTTTAAAAATTACATCCATGGGCCGGAGGGTTAGCTCAGTGGTTCCGGCGCCTGCCTCGCAAGCGCAAGGTCCTGAGTTCGAACCCTGGAAACCACATATAATGTGTCTCCACGCCCACCAATAATCAACGCCGCATACCACAATGCCGGACGTGGTGGCTCACGCCTGTAATCCCAGCACTTGGGAGGCAGAAACAGGAGGATTGCTGAGTTCGCGGCGGCTTGCCTGGGCACCATAGTGAGCTCAGGGCCAGCCTGAACTACAAAGCGAGACCCTGTCTCAAAAAGCAAAGAAAAAAAAAATTACATCCATGCTGAACATGTACAGACTTTTTTCATCATCGTTCCTTAGGTAATACAGTACAACATCAGTTCATATATATTTGCATTGTGCTTTGTATAAGTCACCCCAAGATGATTTTAAATATACAGGAGGATATGTGTCAGTGCTACACAAAGACTACACCGTTTTATATAAAGAACTTGAGTATCTATGGATTTTGATATCCTTGGGGGACCTGGAACTGAGCCCTCAAATCATCACCCAAGGGACAACTGTACAGAATGGATGTGTGACTAATAGAAAATAGCACAAGAAAATGCTCAACTTTTACTTTTCATAGGGTAACTGACCTTCCTGATTTGTGAAAATCTCCATGGATTCCTGGGATGTATGACTTACAGCTTTAAGATCAGGAAAGTTTCAAGCAAATTGTGTTTGCTTACTTGGAATGAGGAATTTCCTGATATGTGCAAGATTGTTCATGTCAAAACTAAGAAAGCTCAAGGAAAAGCAAAACAAATTTTGGTCAGCCTATTTATGGAAGCCACAGATGATTTTGGAGATGTTTGTTACCTCAGCATAACCTGGATGAAGCTGACTGATACACTATCACTTTAAAAGGGAGGAGACCAAAGACAAAAGAGACAGGAAGCTGGGTTAGGGCAGAACAGCATAAAGACAGGATGGAGGCTTTGCAGCCCAGTGAGTGGATGGCTACCCAGACCTGCTGGTCAGTGCTGGTGCTGCCAAGAATCACAGACGGGCTTCTAGGAAGCAGAGCAGGAGACTCCGATCTGGGGTGGAGCTTGGCATCCAGCATATTTAGTAGGAAGTCCTCTTGGAGCAACACGTAGGCAAGAGAAAACGGAAGCAGAGTTGGCAGAGAGAGAAGCTGGGCTGCTAAAGACACACAGTGACCTGGGGGCCTCCAACTACAGTGGTCACTCCTCTACTCTCAATCCTTCCATAGCTCCCTATTACCTGCTAAATACAGCCTGAATGTACTTCTTCCTGTTACTTCTGAGCCTTTTGCTAATCTGTCCTCCTCCACACTTCATACTTCTAGCCTCATAGCCAGGTATATTTAACTTTCCATAAAACCTTATGCCTCCGCACTTTGGCTCACGACATCCACCCACCTGGACGGCTTCCCGTGTGTCTCCCTATGTGGTGATTCCCAGCTCCTTGCTCAAGACTCGGATTAGATATCGCGTCTTCCAGGAAGCCCTGACTGACCTGCGGCTGGCCTCCCACAGCCCCAGGACTTGCTCCAATCACACCACCCAGCTTCTGATAATCCATTGCCCCCTGAGCAGCAGTGTTTTGGGGTTCTGAAATTTTTTTTTTTTTTTTTAAGACAAGGTTTTGCTTTGTAGTTCAGGCTGGCCCTGAGCTCACTATGTAGCCCAGGCAAGCCTCGAACTCAGCAATCCTCCTGCCTCTCTGGCTCCTGAGTGCTGGGATTACAGGCATAAGCCACCACGCCCAGTGGTGGTACTGATTGCTGGTGGGCGTCAGTCAACACACCCAGTATGGTTGTATGTGGTTACTGGGGACTAAACCGGGACCTTGTGCTTGCTAGGCAGGTGCCAGAACCACTGAGCTAAATCTCTGGCCCCTGAAATTTTTTTTAAAGCTGTGAATTCACACACCTCACAGGGGTTGTTTGGAGATGGGACACACAGTAGGTGGTCAGCAGCCTCTCCCAGTTTGGACGAATACGATAAACATGGGAACTATGGATGATTTTTCCGCATTTCAGTGGAGCCTACCTAGAAATTCAATCTGAACCCTTCAAACCGCCTGCAAATTTACTAACCCCTGGAGGGCAGGTCTGCCAAAGCAGGCAAAGGCTCCAGTAGTCATCAGTGTTTGGGCAACCACAGGCTGGGCTGGTGCTGGAGAAGCCGGGGCAGGATGAGCCACCTTCTAGCACCCACTGGGGCCTTGCTGGCCACGGCACCAGGCCAGTCCCCTCCTGCTCTGAACCTGAGCGCCTCCTACTGTAGGATGAGGGGTAGAGACGAGAAACCTTAACAGATAATGAAGGAAGTAAAGGAGAGGCGGTGGTGGGGAGAGTAGGTGCTTGGAGATGGTAGGGAGGGGAGGGAGAGGTGAGCCAGGGGAAGAAAATGACCAAGATGTGTGATTTGCACGCACTGGTTCCGTAGAATGGACATCTCTCCTCTGTATGGCAAACACACACTACATTTTTTAATTGCATGATGTGCATTTCATTATCTACCCATTAAGGGTTGACTTCTGTCTCCCCAGAAAGACACTGAAGTCCTAACTTGCAGGTCCCACGACTAGGACCTTATTTGGAAATAAGGTCTTTTTCCAGAAGTCAAGATGAAGTCATGGGGGAGGGGTGGTCCTGATCCCGTGGGATTGTTATGCTAAAAGGAAATCGGGACAGAGAACCAGCAAGGGAGGGTGATGTAAAGACAAAGAAAAGAGACGGCCACTGAGTGCCAAAGGCCACTGTGTGCCATAGCTGCTGAGGCGTCAGCAGCTGGTTTCAGACTCCATTTCCAGAACAGCAAAAGAACAGACCAATCTCATAAGCTGCCGCTATGTGAGGACTCAGACCCAGCAGCACCAGAACACGAGGACTTGTCTCCACCAGAAGGCTGGGACAACAGGCCAGGACCGTCTCGGAGTCTGGAAGCTTCGGCTCAGGGCTGGGACGCAAGACGCCCTCTCCTCAGAAGGACAAACCACCCGGCCCCACGCCAACCTCCAGCAGAGGGGAGCCTCCTCTCCTCGCAGCCGTTCCCCACACGCAGGCTCTGAGCTACATTAATACGCAGGACCTGCCTCCTGCGCGCTTCTCCTCCCAGGGCCTCAGTTACCTGCAGCAACAGCAGTCTGGAAATATCACTCGTCTTGATTCACAGGAGACAAAGACTACAGTCACATAATTTTATTACAGCACATTGTCATAATTGTTCTATTTTATTAGTTACTGTTAATCTCTTGCTGTGCTTAATTTATAAGTGAAACTGTACCGTACGTCTGCAAGAATAGGAGAAAACTTAGTGGACACAGGACTCAGCCCTCTCCGAGGTCTCAGGCACGCACCGGGGCTCTTGGGGTGCATCTCCCAGGATACGGGGTAGAGACGCAAAAGAAGCCATGCAAAAGGAGCTTTGTGTATCGGCTTCTGGACCTCCAGGGCCACATCCTGTTGGTGCCTGTGCCTCTCTGCAGCCTGCACAGAGCCCGGGGCTCCCCAGAAGATCACAGCAGAGGAGCGAGGACTCCAGGGGAGAGCTGGCACCAGACAAGTCCTGCAGGTGGGGACACCCCGCTGATACCTGCAGAAGAGTTTAGACATCCAGGGCAATGGCACAGGGTTACAGGGGGGCACAGCATTTGACTCAAATGCCACTGATGGCATCGATAAGCCTCAGCTTTTCCATCTGTGAACGGGGGCCACAACATCCACCACGCATGGGGCTGCACCGGGACTGGCAGGCCTTAAAGGGCAACTCTTGCCTGGTGCTTTTCTCTAGGATGCCCAGCATTAAACAGAACCTTACCCCAGCCCCCACAGCGCGGACTTCTGACTGGCCCCGTGTGAAGACACTTGCTGCTTGGTAATGTGGCCTACAGACTGTTTAGGGCTCTGAGGAGAGCGCCCTGACTCAGCCTTCTCCAGCAGCCATTAAACAAGCAAACACTTCCTAGGATCCAGGCCCTGAGAGCCCAATAACTCCCAAAGCAACACAGGGGCGCACCCCTGAGACGTGCAACGGCTGTGGGCCTGTGTCTGTCTGTCTGTCTGCTGGACTGCCCGCCTGCCTGTCTGGAAGGCAGCACCTCCACTGCTCCGGGGAGGAGTTCTGGAGCCACTGCAGCAGAGTCAGAGCCCCGCCCCAAGCCCCTCACCGGCACTGGCAGTGAGGCCTCCAATTGCCTGGCCACCCGCAGCCCGCAGGTTCCGAATCCGTCTTGTCCACCGCATGCACCAGCAGAGGGCGCCCTGGGCTCCCCACCATCCAAAGGGCAGCAACTGTGAGCCTCCGCCCGCGAGGAGAGGCGGCAGGACTGAAGACAGACGAACTCACTGAGGTCCAGAGACACTCGCAGCCCGGAGCCCTCCGCCTGGGGGAGCAGCCAGGTGTGCTGTGGGCTGAGACCTGCCGGACGCCCTGGCGTGCGAAGAAGGCAGCTGTCCCGTGTGTCCCGGGACCAGCCTGGAAAGTGCCAGGCCCGCGGCACTAGGGGCTGTGTGGCACCGTGATGTGGGCTGTGCTGTCACCTCTCTGAGCCTCGCTGACCTGAGCCAACAGCCCCTCGCGGTTCCTTCTCCCTGCCGGGTCTTCGCGCCCTCGGGACGCCCCCGAGCCCGTGGTGGTCACGGTGACCTGCAGGACACACGTGACGCCTCCCAGGAGAGAGGAGGAGCCCGAGCTCACCTGTCACCTTGGCCAGTGTGGCCCGCTGAAACGGGACGGGGTGCAGATCTGCTCAGGCCACCACTCCTCCCCGCGTATGCAAGTTCTCCATCCAATACAGGACTTGTGTCCAGACCTCACGAAAAGCCCTGAGGACTCGAGGCGGGAGACAGCCTCGCTTTCTCGGGCAGGCACAGCACCCGGGCAGACGCGACTCCAAGACGAGGGGCCAGTGGCCAGAGCGCTTCTGAGGAAGTGTTTGACGTCGTTACCATCGGGGAAATCCAAACCCAAACTACGGGAAGGGTTCTTCCCCTGGGCTGGCCACACTCACAGACTCAGACGCTAACAGGTGCTGGGGAGAGCGCAGACGAACCCAGACCCTCCCGCCGCTGCCCATGGGATATACAGGTGCTGCCGCTGTCACAGCACCCTGGCAGCTCCTTAAAAAACGCGATGCAATATAACCATATGCCCAGCGATCTCACTCCCAGCCATGCACAACAGGAACTGAAAATACATGTCCACTCCAAAATTTCTCGTGGCCTCATTCACAATAGCCAAAATGTAAAAACGATCAAATGAACAGATAAAAGTATGTTCCATCCACACAATGGAATATTATTTGGTCATGAAAAGGGAATGATGCACTGACACATGTTATAGCATGGAGGAACCCTGAAATGTTAGTGCCTGGGGTGCATCTCAAGGCACTTGCCTAACAAATGTGACCAACAGGGTTCATACAAGCCAGTCACAGAAAGTCATGTGTTATATGATGCCAGCTGCCCAGAGAAGGCAAATCCAGAAAGACAGAGAGCAGATTAGGGCTGCAAGTGCCCACCAGCAGCGCTGGTTTTCTTTTGAAGGTGACCAAGATGTGCCAAAGTGGAACTGGTGGTGGTCTATAATCTGTACCACTACAATGTATGGATTAGAAGGAGTGCACGGATGTACGGTTATAATCTCAATTGAGTCTGCAAGAAAAACAAATCCAGCTCCGGCAAGCTCCAGAGCTGTGTGGCCATCAAAGAAAGGTTCCCCAGCCCCAAACCTCAGTGTCCCCATCCGCACAATGGGCCAATAATCACATCACTTGCTTGAGAGTCAAGGGCCCTGGTCAGGGTAGCACACAGTAGGTGCTTGCCCTGCTCCGGGCTCCTTCTCAGAGGGGGAGAGAGTCGCCCAGCAGGGTGCATGGCAAGGCAGAGGCAGCAGGCAGATGGACAGAGGATGTTCACCGCCCGTGACATAATTTAGATGGATGGCCGGGGCCATTCGTCTGGCTGGGAGCGGGCAGCCCCGGAAAAGGCCGTGGGGGAGCCCATTACCGTACACGTGTTAACAGCACATCCTTTGTACCGGCAGCCGCGCGGGCGCGGGCAAGGGCCGCTCCCCGCATTGTCTGCGCACCACGGCCCCATCATGATGAATGGGCCGCGCGCGCCCGGCCGCCCCCGCCGCCGCCCGGGTACCGCGGGCCGAGGGCGACATCTCGTGGCCATATGGGGAACTGCGGGCCGCCGGTGGTGAGCGAGGAAGGTGAGAGCCGCACATTGGCTCTGAGCGCCACACTGAAATAGGTGCGCGTGATGGCGCAAGTCTGTGTAATTCAAGCCCCATAGGAGACAGAGGCAGGAAGACTGCAAATTCAACACCAGCCTGGGCAATTTTGCAAGACCTCTTCTCAAAATTAAAATTAAAACAGGGCTGGGGTGTAGTTCAACACAGAGGCCAGTACTACACCAACAGCAACAAACCGAGATGCGTTTCTGTTACCTTCATCTCAAGCAGGAAGGCAAACATAGCAAGGCTGAAACCCTGGTGAGAGGCCTGGGGTGCCCCCGAGGATAGGGCGCT
>PVIC010058853.1:0-10275 GCA_004025085.1 Thryonomys swinderianus | reverse complement strand
CCAACAGGCCTTCTTGGATCACCCTAACTCCACCCCCATCCTCTGTTTTGCTTTCGTATTTGTCGCTGTCCGCCTTTCTTTGCAGTACACACGTACCCAAAGTACTCTCTCGGGCGTTTCCTGTCCTGCGCATCACTCATCTCTAATGAGCTTGGAACACTCTTTAACTATCTGAGGAACAAATAAACTTGATGACTTCGCCAAGGCCTTTATAAAAGACGCCAAGAGGACATCAACATAAAGAAAGCCAAACTGGAAACCGCCTAATAACTGAACCCAACAGTTTGGCTCGTGAGCCAGTAGGGGGCGCTCTTCAGGCTCTCCCAGGAATGCTCTGGTGAGCGGCGGCCCTGTCCAGAAGACCTGGGAGCAGGTGAGAAATTGGAGCCTCAGTGGCTAAGGAGACCTGGCAGCAACTGGGTTGTGTGCCTATTTCAGGTGCTTCCATATTTCTTACTTTCCCTGTGAGTCTCTTAGGAAAAGGTGGAACGCGTTCTTAGATTGCACAAAGGACCTAATACAAGTTCAAAAAAAAAAAATGAGTACTAAATCAAAGAACGGATAGATGAAAGAATAAATGAATATCTGATTTTGTTCCATACAAATTATGTGCAAGAAATGCAATATGATAAACCAGAAATGCTTGCTTAATTAAAAAGTTGAATTTTTCAGTAAAATATGTTTAACAATTTTCCTTTTGTAAATCCTCAGAAGGTATCCATTAGAAGGTAAGTCTAAAACATCTTTCACCACAAAATGACACGATACACAAATACAAATAACTGTAGCTGGTAGCTTAGCAACCACAAATATTTACAAATATGCAAGCCAACCTCGTCTCAGTATCAGGGTAATTATTGGCAAACTGTATATCATACAAATGCTTTGCCACCAAGCAAAATAAACTCCACTGTGGGTGCTTGCCACAATCTCTTTTAACTACTGCTGTAAGAGTCACTTGGTCTCTTGGGTTTTGTTGAGTTGGATTTATAGTACATAAAATTACATTGAAAGCCAAGTGGATGTGTAGTTTAACACATGCACTTCCACCAGGATCTTCCGTGTGGGTATCCTGCCAGGATAAGAGTTAAAAGCTTCAGATGATCATTTGGAAAATACAGACAAGTTCTTTTTAGAAAATAGGCAGAGGGTCAGGGATGTAGCTCAGGGGCACAGTGCCTGCCTGGCTAGTACAGGGTCCTGAGTTCAATCCCCAGTACTGAGAGTTTAGAAATTTTTCTTTGAAAATTATTGTTTTTTTTTTTTTTTTAGACAGGGTCTCGCTGTGTAGTTCAGGCTGGCCCTGAGGTCACTATGGAGCCCAGGTAAGCCTCAACTCAGCAATCCTCCAGCCTCTGCCTCCCAAGTGCTGGGATGACAGGCATGATCCACCATGCCTGGCACTGTGGTATGTGGTGTTGATTGCTGGTGGGCATGAGTCATCATGCCCAGCATTGTATGTGGTTACCAGGGATCAAACTCAGGACCTTGTGCTTGTGAAGCAGGTGCTGGAACCACTGACCTAAATCTCCAGCCTGAAAATTCTTTCATAGACTATATTTATGAAAGAATCTTGTGCCATGTGTCTTCAACATTGTCCAAGTTGGTTTCAGATTCCCTTAAGTGAATTCCCTATCTGAAAGTGAATGTATGTGTGTATGTTAAAATTAAAGAGGAAGGAAGAAAAGATAGATAAAAAGAAGTGAGTAAAATGGACACTAGGTGTAGGTACATGATGAGAGGGAGTTGGTAGACAATCAATAGTGATGAACATATATTTATCTTATGAATTTGAATGATGCCAAGATGGGCAGAAAAAATCAATATATGATGTAAAAATTAATACTTGAAACACAAACAAAAGATTGACAGCTTCCTACTAGTTGATTTAGGAGAGGAAATCTCAAAATGTATTACAAATGAATTAACATACAATTTTATACTCTCTAGCCCTTGCAAAAATTTTTTAATTAGACCTTTAGCAGAACGTATTCTAATTTTCCTTCTGCCATCTTACATCTTCTCTATGAAAGAGCTTACAGTTGGAACCAATTTATTTTACCATTCACAGTATTTCAAATTGTTGGAGAAATTTTCCTGCCAAGATTCACACCAAAGCAACTTGATAAACTTGTCCAGGAAAGATCAAATGTGAAAAGAGATGACAATGAAAATTGTGCGATGTACCCTACTCTCTGCAACCAGTCAAGTGCAAAGGAATCTTGTGTTGTTGCTTTGGGAGCATTTTCAAATGTTCGGAGCAAACAGTTGAGCACAGAGCTTCTGGTCTGCAGGGCTTGCTTCACTAACCACTTGTTTTCTCATCTGAAACTCTAAGGAGAGAATAAAAAGGCAAACATAGCCATACACTCCTCCTCTTTCAAATGGGACAGCCATGCCAGATATTCTGAGTAACTTATTCAGCCCAAGGCTAATAAGCTGAACAACTTGTTTTGGCTAGACATTCTTCTCTCCATATGGAACTGCTTGTGTGAGTTTTTAGACTATTATGTGGTCAACGGGAGGATGTGAGACTGAGGGAAAAAAAATTCTCAGCACTTTCCTTTTCTCTCATATAAATCCACTTTCAAGGCTAAAGTAAACTGCATGGATTGCCCAAATCCTTAGGCGGAAGACTTCACAGAACATCGCCTAAGCACCATCTTTAATGGGTTTGAAGGCATGCCTCTTAAATTGGACTAAATTTACTGATAAATCCACCATATCTAACCTTGCCTATTTCAAATTTAGCCTCAGGGACTTCTTCAGAAAGAAGGCATATTTTCACTGAACCAAAGTAAATCTTAATTACATATTTGCTCACCAAGGAGACTCATTTTGCTTCTGAATGGGAATCTGTCAATGACAAAAGGGGGAAAGCGAGTTGCTGTGGCATATTTGATTGGAATCTAGCAGAAGTATTGCAAAGAAATAAAGACACCTGCACATTTTCAGTCTAGCAGTTTTGGTCCTCCAGGCTTTTTTATGCAGAGTGCCTTACCAGGTCAGTACGTCAGCACTGTTGGATGCTTCTGACACCAAGCAGGGTCCTACTTCAACAGACTAACACAAAAATTATTAAATGCTCAGGTTCTCTCTGCTTGTTAAGGTCTGTAAGTGATTTTTAAAGTTATTCCTAAGTCCACAGAGAAGTGGGCAACTATTCCTTCGTAGCTTTTTATAGTTTTCCAATAAGAAATTAATTCAGGGAAGTCTACTCCTTTTGCGGTGAGTCAGCAGCCTTCAGAAAGTGACATCATTAATTCATTAGCTGCATCATTTATTTAATTAAACATGCACTGAGCAGTATTTTTACCTGCTGATTTCTGAGCAACACACCAGGAACAAAGATTTGTGTTAGAATCATGGCACCATAAACTCATAGAGTGCTGCTGCTTTGACATTCAGGATGAATAACTACACATGAGGCCAGCTTCCTAAAGAGATTCCGTAGTCAAAGGCTACTGTAGGGCTTTTCATCTTCCATTTCAAATGTCAGGAAAAGTACGTGTAGGATGATAGGTCACATGTCAGGTGCCCAGACATTTGTATTTGGTACTTTCCTTTTCAAATTGTTTCAATGAAATATAACATGCCTATGAAAAAGCCTAAAAATGTGTACAGTGGTTATCAAGTAACTTTAAAGCAAACAGCAATAAATCCACTTAGGCTGCTATGGAACATAATAAGCCCCATAGCAACACCTTCCCCCAAATGACCCTTCAAAATGAAAACCTGTTTCTTTCTCCAGAAATAGCTATTTCCAAGTGTTAAAGTTTATGTGAATAAGAACCATACAGTATTTCTCTTGTAGATTGTTACTTACACTTAATATACTTTAAAATAAATTTATGTTGTTGCAGTAATTCTAGTTTTGTTTTTCATTGCTATATAGTATTCTATTGCATGAACTTGCCACAATTTATTTAGCTTTTCTATCATTGAAGAACATCTTGGGTGTTTATATTTTTCTATCTATAACAAGTGTTTCTAATAACAGTAAGGTTGGTAGATTATAGGATGTACTTATAGTCAATCTGAACATGTGTTACCAAACTGTCTTCCACACTGAGTGAAGTCAATGTACTCTAATAAGCAGCTTGAGAATATCCACTTCTTTGTGTCCTTGCCAACAGTATTGTTCTTTAAACATTTTAGCCAAACTGAAGAGTATAATTTGGTGAGTTATAGTACTTTTCAAAAATTGCATGGGCTTGTCACTTATATGGTGTTCTCTATTCAAGTGGGACTTTATTTCTGCATGTAATATGATATATGGTCCTATCATATCCAGATATTCTGATATCCAATCTTATTCAAGACCCCATTTTCCCATTTATTAAAACTGCTTTATTTCTTATATGCAATTTACCACTTCACATCTGTTATCAAGAAAGTATGCATATATACACACATCTTTTTCTTAAAATTAGGGGCAAAGACTTTAGAATTGTTCCTGGGATTTAATTAAAATTAAACTGAATTTTTAAAAGTTTAAGAGGAATTGAGCCAAACTGAATTTGTTCATCATTTATCTTGTATTTCTCTATTTAATAAGGTATTTTTAATGTCTTTCAGTAAATATGTTCTTCTATTTATGTATTCTGTACATATTTGTTAATTTATCACTAATCTCTTAATATGTAGGTATTGATTTAACTGACACACATATATTTTTAAAATCAAATTTACTGAAGTATAATTTGTATGCAAAATATTCATTCTTCGTAAGTGTATAATTTCAACTAATGTGTAAAGTCATGAAGCAAATGTCATGATTACCAAAATGCAGAACATTTCTGTTGAGGCCAAAATGTGCCCTGTGCTCCACTGTTACACCCTGTTTCCTCCCCCATCCTTCAGTTAATCTAAATTCTGTCTCTGATGTTTTGTCTTTTCATGAATAACATATATGATATATGGGATTTAGCTTTCTGTGTTTCTTTCAATTAACATAACATGCAGAAATATAGCCATATTTTTGTATGTTTAAGTACTTCATTCCCTGTTGTTGTTGCATATAAAAAAAAGTCTGTTCTGTTGGGGTTGTTTTATTTTTTTTTTTTTTGATACAGGGTCTTGCTTTGTAGTTCAGCCTAGCCCTGAGCTCACTATGTAGCCCAGGCAAGCCTCGAACTCAGCAACCTGCTTCCCAAGTGCTGGGATGACAGGCTTGAGCTACCAAGCCCAGCATAGTGGTATGTGGTACTGATTGCCAGTGGGTGTGAGCCACCATGCCTGGTATTGTTACATGTCATTATCAGGGATGATCTAGGGACCTTGCACTTGCTAGGCAGGCACCGGAAACAGTGAGCTAAATCTCCAGCCCCAAGTCTGCTCTGGTTTTAATTGGAATTGCATTGAATTCTTTTTTTAAATTGAATTCTTTATTGGTACAATTTATATACATCTCACAATCACATATAAAATTGTGGAATTTGTACCAGTATATGACACAAGTTAATTCTCATTTTTACCCATATCCCTACCCACCCACACCTCCCCACTCCCTTTATACATACTCTTTTATGTTATTTCTGAATCATATTTATTCCTTCCCATCATTACATTCCCACACCAAATTTCCTATGGAAATTTCCCACTCTATAAAAGCTGTCATACTTTCTAGAGCTCATTTGCATCTACAGGTGTTCATGTCAAAGAGAAAATCCGGAATTTGCCTATCTGTGATCTATTTATTTCACTTATTAGTATATCGTCCAGGTGTCTCCATTAAATTGCATTGAATTCTTAGAAATAAGAACTACTTAGAAATTTAAAATGTTGATTCAATCCATGAACATAGTTTATCTCTCAATTGAACTGTTATTAGTAAATATTTTTACCCTAGATATTTTATTCTTTGAAGCTTCTATATAAGGCACTGTTTTCTTTCATTTCAATTTCAATTGTTCATTATTGAGAAATAGACTTCCAACTGACTTGTATTCTTGTCATTGTGATGTTGCTAACCTTCTTCTTACATGGATTTTTGTACCTTTTGAGAAATACCTGTTTTTTAAAAAGTTGCTTGCCAATAAAGATAATTTTACTTCTTTTTCTCCAACCTGCAATTTAGAATTTTTTTCTAGATGCTATTGCAAAGTAGCAACATTAAAATGTTATTTTCATTAGTTGTTACATGTAGCAAGAAGTATTTATAAAAGTCTATCTAGTCACCTTTGCTAAACTCTTCAATTCTAAAAATTAACTTTGGAAGTTTTGGCTACATAGTATTGACAATTATCTGCAGGTGATAATGGTTTCACTTTTTCTTCTCAAAATATATAAATATACAGTTCAGAACAATTTCTTTCAACTTAATAATTCATTTCTTCATGCCATGAACATTTTTTAGAAAAAAAGTAAGAAATCATCCAAATCTCTTTATATGTATGTTCTGTAATTTTAAGAAAAGATGATGAGGAGGATGTCAGAGTGAAAAGTGACAGTGGGCTTGATTGGGATCAATGTATCTTCAATTTAAAAAATTATACAAAACATATAAACATGTAAACAAATTTTAAAGGTCCCTTTTATCAACCATGGCCACTGAAGTGACGAGTAGGAATAAGATGTATATACATATGTATAATCAGATATATTAAATATATATTATAAACATATTTATATACAGGTTCATCATGCTAGATGTGGAAAATAGAATCCTTAGAGACAAAATATAATTTAAAACAAGAAGCATTACTAGGTATAATGCTCTACATTTCATAATGAAAAAAGAATTTTACCCAGAAGACAAAATAAATCTAAATGTGTATGAATCTATTCATGGCATATAAAATATGTAAGGCAAAGTAGAAAGAAAATAGAAACACAACAACCTATAATAATATTTGGAAATTCAAATATACCATATCCACTAACTGATAAAAGAAATGTAGAAAACATTCAATAAGAATACAGAAAAATCTGTCCACTATGTTCAAAAGATCCCAATTTAAACATTTCAAATATTATATGTATTATATTATATATATATATTATATGTATTATATGTATTATAAGGCAGCACATTTTTCTCACCATGACATAATTAAATTAGAAATCAACACTAAAAACTATATAACTATTGTATTTTATATTACATTAATCAGAGAGGAAAAAATAAAATACAGCTTATTTCAAAGTTATTAATAATATAAACACCACTTATCAAAATTCAGAGTACACTGGTGACAGCATTTTAAGTTTTATTTTATAAGCATAAATTAGTTTATTTTTAAAAATGAAGCATGAGTAGCCGGGCATGGTGGCTCACGCTTGTAATCCCAGCACTTGGGAGGCAGAGACAGGTGGATTGCTGAGTTTGAGGCTTTCCTGGGCTACATAGTGAGCTCAGGGCCAGCCTGAACTACAAAGCGAGACCCTGTCTCAAAAAAAAAAAATGAAGCATGAGTCTACAAATCTATTTTATGTAATTAGAAAAAGCACAGAAAATTAAAAGTACAGAAGGAGAAGGAAGGAAATGATATCAAGATTAGAACTTAGTGTGATAGAAATTTGACAATACAGAAAATCAATAGTGATAACTGATAAAACTTTAATAATTTTGATACTCCACAGGAAGACTAGGCAAACAAAAAGTTGTAATATTAATGACAAGAATGAAAAGAATGAAAAGGAAATTCTATAAAATGTACCTTTTTATGACATGCTATAAAATATTGCCAATAAATTTTACAATTTGCATGCATTTGACTTATCTGTAGACATGAAACTTACCAAAATTGCCACAAAGAAACTTACAAAATCTGAATAGTTTTATATTTCCTAAAATCTGTATAATTAAAAACTTTCTCAATGAGAAAACTCCAAGCCCTGATAGCATTACTGATGGACTCTACCAAGTGTATAAATATTATACCAACTGTGTGCAAATTCTTTCAGAGCATTACAAAGGGAATACTGTCAACTATAGGCTTATGAAATTGAAGCAACTCAAGTGTATGAAATGATAGTGCATTTATTGAGAGTCAATTCTCAGTGAATTTCTTGCATTTATGCATGTCTTGAGAACATAGCTACTGACTGATATTTGTTCCAGAGTAATTCATTACAGATGTGTATATAGAAAATAACCTTGAAAAGAGAGTATCTCATTGGAAGCAGAGGCAAAGCATGCTAGGAAAGCATGCATCAAAGGATTTGACTTCCTTATGATCAAGGTAACAAAGGTTTGAACAAGCTTGCAGTAATCGATAGGATTAAATATATCTCCAGGTTCAAAAAGTTCCAAAAATAGATTGCTCTCACTCCCAATATACATACATTTCTACATAACAGTCATCTTTTCCAACACACTCAAACTCAGAGAGAATCCCCTATGTGCACACTAAAAGTGAAGAGTTGGGCCCAACTAGATTTCTTGGAATAGATATAAAGCATATGAATATTGATATACCATGAAAGTTCTTACCAGAAGACCATTAGTACAAAGTTCCTAATGATCAAATAAATAAAGGATGACAGAAGTATAGATAATTAAACTAATAGGGAAGAACTTCTACATAGATTCAATAACAGATAAATCCTTATTCTCTAACCCCAAAGACTGGTTGGTTGTCTGAGCTGTATAAAGGTCCCAGTTAAAGTTCTTATGTGCCAATTTAAGGCAAGTTTGCAGGGATTATTTCTATTGGTTTAGAGATGTTGTAGCTCTGAGATGTAGGCTTCTGGCATGGGAAGTCCAGAAAGCCCATAATAAACTCAGACCACAACTTAGCAATTTGAGGATCTTTGTGGTGAAAGGAAAACAGCAAGAACAAGTCTTAACATTCACTTGATGGATATTCCTAATTATTTAGGGAAACGTTAGGAAGCTGTGGTACAATGGGAGGTGACAGAACCAGGAGATTTCTAAAATACCTCTTTATATTACCATATTCAGTAATCCAAAGTGAGTGAACGTTACTACACCTGTAAACAAACAGGTCTAGCATCCTACCATGTTCTCTAATGAACATCTTTCTTCTCAAATGTTCCAGGGTCAGTTTTTATTGCTTGCAACAAGAACTTCAAAAAATGTAAAAATATAGATAGCATTTGATAACATAATTTTCCATGCTCAAAATATGACAACAATATAGACACTACTTAATTCATGATGTAAAACTTTCTACACAATATATATCTGCTATGATAGAAGGGCGAGGGGTGAAGATATCATTCTGACCTTGTTTCCCAGAACTCCCACCATAAGGTTGTGATCTCCAACAATTTGTCCAGATTTACTCTTTCTGTCTCAGGGAATTTCAAGATTCTGCCTTCTCTTTCTCTGTTACGTCTTCTATTTTTTGAATCCATCACCATCACTTTCCTAACTTCCTCTTGAAAACCTTTAAGTGGTCATTAAGTGTGTGTTGGTACACTATATGGCAGCCACCAAATATATGGAACTAAAATCTTTAATTTTTCCCTAACAATAAAGATTTGCTCAACATTTTCTGAAATGCGTGCATACTAGATAACAGTCTTATGCCCAATCATGAGCAACAGAAGAGATTATTCTCATGCTAATCACTGTATCCTGGGCCAAATGGTTTGTTAATTTACTGATGGCCACGGTTCTGATTATGATCTCTTGACATATACCTGAATTCAGTGCAATGCTAATCACTGTTACACATTAGAAAATTTACTCAGCATGCTTTTTTGAAAATATCTACTCTAAAGTTGGTAAGTCATAGTTTTAAAGTCTGATATATTGATAGTAAATATTAAACAAAATTGGAAAACTAAACGTTAATAAATCTCCAAGCTCAAGTAATCTCCATCTAACAACTTCAGGGGGAAAAAAAACATGGAAGAAAATCATTCAACTTGGAACTAAACCTATAATCTGTCAAATAAGATCACTTGGGCCAAAGCCCATCAGACTGGTAACATAACATACACCTCCCTATACATTCCTGGATATTAGAACTAATGAATGATTTCATTAACAGGACTTTAAATATATGTAAAACTTAAATAGCCTGCTGTTTGTATCAACAATAACTATTCTCTTCAATGGAGGAAATACAGTAATAATAGCAACCATGCAAAAATAAAACAAGAAATCTAATAATCTAAGAGATTAATAAGAAAATGGTAGGTTTTTAATAATAAAAATATAAAAATCTCCTGGAAAATAAATGTCATATTCTAGAAAAGAAACAACATTATCAGAGGTCATTTATGAAATTAAGATATAAATATTGTTCAGTTCCAAAATATCAGTGATAATTTTCCTTTGACTTGACAGAGTAACTCTTT
>PVIC010058852.1:0-10263 GCA_004025085.1 Thryonomys swinderianus | reverse complement strand
TGATACTGCTGATGATACTGATTGTATTATTTCAACCAAAGTGATCTGATTGTTCCATTTCAGTACATTTCATGGTATGTAGAACTGAAATCACTTCAGGGCTATTGAAGATCCAAGGAAGACAACCCAGGAAGTAGTGATTTCTTCTGGCTTCCAAATATTAAGAAGAAAGAAACTTGGATTAAACATTGCCCAGATAGTAGACAAGGATTAAACCAAAAACATCATCAACAACAAAAAAGTAGAAATGAGAAAAAAATTCAAAAACTCAGGTATAAAGATCATCATCACAGAGGAATCCAGGGAAAAAGGAAATAGAGAAAAGTGAAGCTCAAACTCCAAGAATCCTAGAACCAGTAACAAAGGAGAATCTAATAAAATAGAAATCAGAAATAATCTCTCAGTTAAAAACAGAAATAGTGGCCATTGTTCATAGCAGCTCAGTTCGTGATAGCTCAATCTTGGAAACAACCCAAATGTCCATCAACTGGAGAGTGGATAAAGAAGATGGTTTTTTTTTTTTTATAAAATGGAGTATTACTCTGCCATAAAGAATGACAAGATCGATCCATTTAGGTGCAAATGGAGACACGTGGAGGATATACTAATAAGTGAAATCAATAGATCATAGATAGACAATTACCGGATCTTCTCTTTGACATGAACACCTGTAGATTCAAATGAGCCTTAGAAAGTATGACAGCTTTTATAGAGTGCAAAATTTCTACAGGAAACTTGGTGTGGGAATGTGATGAGGGGAAGGAATAAATATGATACAGAAAAAATAAAAGAGCATGTATAAAGGGGGTGGGGAGGTGTGGGTGGGTAGGGATATGGGTAAAAATGAGAATTAACTTGTGTTATATACTGGTACAAATTCCCCAATGTTATACATGATTTTGAGATGTATATAAATTGTACCAATAAAGAATTCAATTTATTAAAAAAAACCAAACAGAAATAGTGTCTAAGTTGGAAGATATAAGTAATAACACTAAAGAAGAGATCAGAAACATGACAGAATCTCGGATTATGAAAATGGAATCTATTACACAGCCCCAAACAGATTTCCAACAGATGAAAAATTCCAAAGACAGTTTGAAAAATAGGATGAATGTTTGTGAAGGCCAAATAGCATAAATAGAAGATAGGATTGCAGCCAGTGAGTAGGAAAAGAATAATTTATGGAAAATAGCTAGGGAACATGAGAAATCAGTCTAGCAGCTGCTAAATTATGTGAGGAATACTGTAAGATTGATTGGACTCAAGGAAGAAACAGCAGATAATGGAAAAGATATTAAAAAGCTGTTCATAGATAAAGGGACAGAAAACTTGACAGGAAAAGGAAAAGTATTTGACATACAGATAATGGAGGCATACAAGACTCCAAGTGGCAGTGATATATCCACATCTAAGCATAGAATAACATTCTAGAAACCCAGGAAAAATGAAATACTGAAAGCAGTCAGAAAAAAAATCACATACAATGGAAAGCCCATCAGAATCATTGTAGACTGTTCACTGCAAACACTCAAATCAAGGAGATCCTGCAATGAAGTATTTCAAACCCTAAAAGAAAACAACTTCCAACCTACATCAAAGTTTCCTACAAAAATATCGTTAAAAATTGATGGAGAGTGGTACAAACATGTGGCACCATACTGTTCCCACCACGGAGGGCTGAGGCCTCCGACTGTCCCTGTTCCACCCCAGAGCTGCACAGACAGGATTCAGGTATGGACTTCAGGTGCCATCCTGTTCCCGACTGGAGGGCTGAGACCTACCTACTGGCCCTCTCCACCCTGGAGCTGTGCAGTGAGGACTCAGGTATGGACCCCAGGTGCCATCCCCACAGTGGAGGATTGAGGCCTGCCTGCCATCTCTAACCCCACCCCAGAGTTGCGTTGTGAGGACCCAGGCCCTAGAGGAGCCAGAGCCATTTCCTGCATCCCTCCACACTGGACCCACATTGAGAGACTGGGCAAGATAGGAAAAAAAAAAAAAAAAAGAGAATCTAGCATCTATTTTTCCATCTATTCCTACATCCCTCTATTCACCTCTTGTCACCACACCCTCTCCTATTTTCCTGTCAGAAGCAATATCCAGAAGTAAAAGACTCTTAGGCTGCCCTGTTTTTTCTGTGTACTATTATAAGAAAGTGTGCAAAAACTCCAACAGTCCTACAGCATACAGTTGGTACAGTTTTATATATGACCTTTTATCCTCTATCACCCGCTGGAATATATGAGGTTCTAGGGCATAGGTGATCTTCATAAATCTGCTAACCTTATTTTGCTCTCCTCCTGTCCCCCTACCTCCCTGATACCCCAGTGACCTCTTATCCCCAAAGGGTTCTGGGGGTACATTTATGATCCACATGTTGTATACACTTTGCTGATTAATTCTAAATTTTGGCATATGAAGGTAGAGGTAACTCATGAGCTCAAAGTCTTCAGAGTAGAAATTAGCAACACTTTTCATTTTATTTACTGTGTTTAATGCTGATATTGGCACTGATTGTATTATGGTAACAAAGATGATGTGATTGTTTGCTCAAATACCTCTGATGATGTGTCAGAACTGAGAAATCTCAAGGGTCATTACAGATTCAAAGAGGACACCTCAGAAAGGTGCCATTTCCAAAGGGCCCCAGATAATAGAAAGAGAGAACGGCAATAAACATTGCCCTGTCATAAAGCAAAGAATAGCATTAGTAACAACGAAAGAGTAGACCTGAGAAAATATAAAAAAAAAAAAAGACAAAAAGAGCACCACCACAGGGAAATTCAGAGAAAAGGGAAATAGGGCAAGCTGAAACTCAAACACTAGGACTCATGGAGATGGTAACTGAAGCAGATCAAGTAAAATGGAAATCAGAACTCATCTCTGAGATCAAAACAGGGATACTGCCATGAGTGAAAGATATCATTAAAAAAGAGATCAGCGAGATGATAGAATCCAAGATAGCAGAAGCAATGGAACCTTTTAAACAGCTTCAAGGAGAGCTCCAGGGAATGATGAAGGAGAACAAAAGCTTGCGAAGTAGGATAGATGAAGCAGAGAACCGAATCTCCACCTAGAGGACAGCATAGCAGCCAATGAGCAGGAAAGATATGATCTATGGAGAAGAGCAAGGGACCATGAGAAATCAATTCAACAGCTTCTAGATGACTCAAAGAAAAATGATATAAGACTGATTGGAGTCAATGAGGAAAGAGGAGACAATATAAAAGAGATAAAAAAGCTATTGTCAGAGATAACAACAGAAAACTTCATGGGAAAAGAAATAGATATACAGATAAATGAGGCTTATCAGACTGCAAAACGCAATGACATAAAAATACCTATACCTAGACATGTAATTGTTAAGGTACCAAACGCACAACAAAAGATTGAAATACTGAAAGCAATGGGAGAGAGGAAGATAATAACCTACAAAGGGAAGCCCATTAGGATCACAGCAGACTTTTCAACACAAACATTCAATGCAAGGAGAGCATGGAGGGAAGTATTTCAAGCATTTCAGGAAAACAACCTCTAGCCTAGACTGTTGTATCCTGCAAAACTATCTTTCAGAATAGACAGGGAAATAAGATACTTCTATGAAAAAGAACACCAGAAAAACTTCACAAATAAGAAAACTGCCTTCCAAGACACTCTAAAGAACATCTTGGAAAAAAAAACACAGAAAATTCCAGACCCAGGAGACCCAGGAGAGTGAATTCATTGGGGCAAACAAAAAACTAAATAGAAAAGGGGAAAAGCAAGGAAGAAAAGAGCCAAGAAGAGGGAAACATGGTAGCTCTGAATATGTCCATACCATAATGGTTATGTCATAACCATTAATGTCAATGGACACAATGGGCCAATTTACAGACACAGACTAGCAGATTGGATCAAGAAGCAAGATTCTACAATCTGCTTCATACAGGAAACACAGTTAATTCAGAAGGAAACCCATAGACTGAAAACAAAAGGTTGGAAAACAATCTTCCACGCCACAGGAAACTGCAAAAAAGCAGCAATAGTTATCTTTTTTGCAGATAAAATAGATTTCAAACCCAAACTGATTAAAGGAGATAAAGAAGGTTACTATATTCTCATACAGGGAGTGATTCAAGAGGAAGAAATAACAATCATAAATATTTATGCACCAAATTCTATTGCACCCAACTATACAAAACAAACAGTAGATATGAAAAGCCAGTTACCCACAAATACAATAGTAGTAGGGGACTTTAATAGCCCACTGTCACACACGGACAGATCAACTGGACAAAGAATCAATAAGGACATACTTGAGCTAAACCAAACTTTTGAGAAAATGGACTTATTAGATGTCTACAGAATTTTTCACCCTACAAAGCGAGAATATAACTTCTTCTCAGCTGCTCATGGATCATTCTCCAAAATAGACCATATTCTAGTCCATAAAACAAGCTTACGTAAATGCAAAGGAATCAAATTTATCCCCTGCATACTATCAGACCATAGTGCCTTGAAACTGGAGCTGAATAGCAAAAGAAATTCCAAGATCCTCACAAACACATGGAAATGGAACAATATCCTGTGGACCAACCAATGGGCCACAAAAGAAATTAAAAAGGAAGTTGAACATTTTTTACAACTAAACGACAACCCCAGAACAACTTATAGGAATATATGGGACACAGTGAAAGCAGTTCTGTGAGGGAAATTCATAGCAGTAAATGTATACATTCGGAAAGTAGAACAAAATGAAATAAACAGTCTAATGATGAACCTCAGACAATTAGAAAAAGAGGAGCAAACCAAACCCAAAGCACATATTAGAGAGAAAATTATAAACATTAGAGCAGAAATTAATGCAATGGAAACAAAAAGAACAACACAAAGAGCCAATGAATCAAAGCATTGGTTCTTTGAAAGGATAAATAAGATTGACAGACCCTTAGCCAACCTTATCAAACAAAAGAAGGAAAAGGCTCAAATCCATGCTATAAGGAATGAAAATGGGGAAATCAGCACAGATCCAGAAGAAGTCCAAAGGACAATAAGCACGTACTTTGAAAATCTGTACTCCAAGAAGATGGGAAATCTAAAAGAAATGGATTGATTTCTAGACACATATGAACTTCCAAAGCTGAATGAAGAGGATATAAAAATGTTAAACAATCTGATATTAATCAGGCAAACTGAAAATGTAATAAAAAGCCTACAACAAAGAAAAGCCCTAGCTCTGAGGGCTTCACTGCTGAATTCTATGAAACTTTTTTTTTTTGCTTTTTGAGACAGGGTCTTGCTTTGTAGTTCAGGCTGGCCCTGAGCTCACTATGGTGCCCAGGCAAGCCACCACGAACTCAACAATCCTCCTGTCTCTGCCTCCTGAGTGCTGGGATTACAGGCGTGAGCCACCACGTCCGGCATTGTGATATGCGGTGTTGATTGTTGGTGGGTGTGTCTCCATGTCCAGCATTATATGTGGTTACCGGGGATTGAACTCAGAACCTTGCGCTTGCGAGGCAGATGCTGGAACCTCTGAGCTAACCCTCCAGCCCCTCTATGAAACTTTTAAAGAAGAGTTTATACCAGTACTTCTCAATCTTTTTAATGAAATCAAAAGGGAAGCAGTACTCTCCAAATGATTCTTTGAAGCAACCATCACCTTGATTCCAAAGGCAAGAAAAGATCCCACCAAAAAAGAAAACTACAGGCCAATCTCTCTAATGAACATTGACACAAAAATCCTCAATAAGATACGGGCAAACAGAATACAGAGAGTTATCAAGAAAATCATACACCCTGATCAAGTCAGATTTATCCCAAGCATGCAAGTCTGGTTCAACATACATAAATCAATCAATGTAATGCAATACATTAACAGACTCAATGACAAAAACCATATGATTATCTCAATAGACGCAGAAAAAGCATTTGCCAAAATCAAATACCCATTTATAATCAAATCCCTACAGAGAATCGGAATTGATGGACTTCATCTCAATTTAATACAAGCTATTTATGAGAAACCAACAGCCAGCATCATACTTAATGGGCAAAAACTGGAGCCTTTTAACACTTTGATCAGGAAAGAGAAAAGAATGCTCGTTGTCACCACTCTCATTCAATATAGTACTGGAAAATTATCCATAGCAACCAGGCAGGACAATGATATAAAAGGAATACAGATAGGAAAGGAAGAAGTTAAACGGTCATTATTTGCTGATGATATGATAGTCTATCTAGAGGATCCTAAGAAGTCAACCAAAAGACTACTAGACTAAATTTCAAGATTTGGTAGTGTTGCTGGACACATGGTTAATGCTAAACAATCAACAGCTTTGTCTACACAAGCAACAGACTCACAGAAGGAGAAATTGGGGAGTCAATCCCTTTCACAATAGCACCCAGAAAAATGAAATATCTAGGAAAAACCTAACAAAGAAAATGAAAGATCTCTACTCAAAAACTATAGGACCCTGAAAAACAAGATAGAAAGGGAGAACAGAAAGTGGAAAGACATCCCTTGTTCCTGGGTAGGGGGAACCGATATTGTCAAAATGGCTATACTCCCACAACTACTATACAGATTCAGTGCAATTCCAATTGAAATTCCAAGGCTATACTTCACAGAACTAAAGAAAATAATACAAAAATTCATCTGCAACCACAAGAAACCTAGAATAGCAAAAGCAGTTCTAAGCAAACATGACATGGCAGGGGGTATTACAATCCCCAATTTAAAACTCTACTATAAAGCCACTGTGATAAAATCTCCAAGGTACCTGCAAAGTAATAGACCCAAGGACCACTGGAATAGATTAGAAGATCCAGAAACAACCCCGGATACATTAAGCCACCTTATGTTTGACAAAGGAGCCAAACATCCTCAATAGAGGAAAGACAGCCTCTTTAACAAATGGTGCTGGAACAACTGGGCTTCAACATCCCCAAAGCTAAAGCTAGACCTATTTCTTTCACCATGCACAAAACTAAACCCACAGTGGATATGAGACTTATACATTAAAACAGAAACAATAAGCCTGCTGGAAAACAGGTTAGGCAAAACTCTTGGAGACATTGGTTTAGGGAGAGACTTTATGAATAAAACATCCATAGCAAAAGAACTAGCAGAAAGAATCAACAAATGGGATCTCACCTCCTGAAAAGGCTTTGCACAGCCTAAGAATCTCTGGCACTGCTAAGAGACAACCAACATCATGGGAAAAGTGTTTACTAGCTCTTTACCAGACAAAGGGCTATTATCTACAATATATAAAGAACTTAAATAGTTCATCCTCCCCAAGATTGAAGACTCAATTCAAAAATGTGTATCTGAAATGTACAGAAACTTCTCAGAGGCAGAAGTCAAAGCAGCTAAGAAGCATATGAAGAAATGCTCAACATCACTGATCATTCAAGATATGCAAATGAAAACAACACTGAGATTTCATCTCACTCCACAAAGAATGGCCACGATTACAAAATCAACCAACAATAAATGCTAACATGATTTGGAGAAAAAGGAACCCTTCTCCACTGTGGGTGGGATTGTAGACTTTTGCAACCATTGTGGAGATCTGAGTGGAGATTCCTCAGAAAACTAGAACTAGGGGTCCTGTTTGACCCTGCTATCCCCCTGTAGGAGTAAACCCAAAAGAATTAAAAAAATAACATTAGAAAAACAGATGTACACCCTTGTTCATAGCAGCTCTGTTTTTGATAGCTCAATCTCGGAAACAATCCAAATGCCCATCAACTGGAGAGTGGATAAAGAGGATGTGTGTTTTTTTAATAAAATGGTGTATTATTCTTCCATAAAAATGACAAGATTGATTTATTTATGTGCAAATGGATATACCAGGAGGACACTCTAATGAGTGAAATCAGTAGATCACTGATAGGCAAATGCTGGATCTTCTCAGTGATATGAGCACCTGTCGATGCAATTGTGCTCTAGAAAGTATGACAGTCTTTTTAGAATGGGAAATTTCCAAAGGAAATTTGGTGTGGGGATGTAATGAGGGGAAGGAATAAATATGATTCTGAAAGAAAATAAAAGAGTATGTATATAGGGGGTTGGGAAGTGTGGGTAGGTTGGGATATGGGTAAAAATGAGAGCTGACTGTGTCATGTATTGGTACAAATTCCGCAATGTTATGTATGAGTGTGACATGTATACAAATTGTACCAATAAAGAATTCAATTAAAAAGAAAAGAACATCTTGGAAATACACAGAGAAATTTCAGTACCCATGAGAACCAGGAGAGTGAATTCATTGGGGAAACAAGAAACTAAATAGAAAAGGGGAAAAGCAAGGAAGAAAAGAGCCAAGAACAGGGAAACATGGCAGCTCTGAATATGTCCATATCTGTCATAACCATTAATGTCAATGGACTCAATGGGCCAGTTTAAGGACACAAACTAGCAGATTGGATCAAGAAGCAAGATCCTACAATCTGCTGCATACAGGAAACACACCTAATTCAGAAGGAAACCTATACAGTAAAATATAGGGTGGGAAAACAATTCTCCATACCACAGGTAACGGTAGAAATGTAGGAGTGGATATATTGTTTGCAGATAATACAGATTTCAAACCCAAACTGATTAAAAGATAAAGAAGGTCACTATATTCTCATACAGGGAACTATCCAAGAGAAAGAAATAACAATCATAAATATGTATGCACCAAACTCTAATGCACCCAACTGTATAAAACATACGTTACCAGACATGAAAAGCCAGTTACCCGCAAATACAATAGAAGTAGGGGACTTTAATACTCCACTGTCACAAATTGACAGATCAACTGGACAAAGAATCAATAAGGAAATACTTGAGCTAAATCAAACTTTTGAGCAAATGGACTTATTAGATGCACACAGAATTTTTCACTCTACAAAGCCAGAAATTACATTCTTAGCTGCTCATGGATCATTCTCCCAACTAGATGACATTCTAGTCTGTAGAACAAGCTTAAGTAAATGAAAAGGAATCAATATTATCCCCTTCATACTATCAGACCATAGTGCCTTGAAACTGAAGCTGAATAGCAAAATAAATTCCAAGATCCTCACAAATACATGGAAATTGAACAACACTCTGTTGACCAACCAATGGGCCTCAAAAGAAATCAAAGAAGAAATTAAACAGTTTCTACAACTAAACGACAACCCCAGCACAAAATACAGGAATTTATGGGACACAATGAAAGCAGTTCGTGGACGGAAATTCATAGCAGTGAATGTACACACTTAGAAAATAGAGCAAACTGAAATAAACAATCTAATGATGAACCTCAGACAATTAGAAAAAGAGGAGCAAAACAATCCCAAAGCACATACTAGAGAGAAAATTATAAGGATCAGAGCAGAAATTAATGCAATGGAGACAAAGAGTACAATACAAAGAGTCAACGAATCAAAGCGTTGGTTCTTTGAAAGGATAAATAAAATTGACAGATCCTTAGTCAACCTTATCAAACAAAGGAAGGAAAAGGCTCAAATTCATGCTTAAGGAATGAAAATGGGGAAATCAGCACAGATCCACAAGAAGTCCAAAGGATAATAAATATGTACTTTGAAAATGTATATTCCAAGAAGATGGAAAGTGTAGAAGAAATGGATAAATTCCTAGATACATATGAACTTACAAAATTGAATGAAGAGGATATAAAAATGTTAAACAACCCGATATCAATCTGGGAAATTGAAAATGTAATAAAAATTCTACAAACAAAGAAAAGCCCTGGTCCTGATGGCTTCACTGCTGAATTCTACAAAACTTTTAAAGAAGAGTTAATACCAGTACTTCTCAATCTCTTTAATGAAATTGAAAGGGAAGTAGTACTGCCCAAAGCATTCCTTGATGCAACTATCACCTTGATTCCAAAGGCAGGGAAAGATGCCACCAAAAAAGAAACCTACATGCCAATCTCTCTAATGAGCATTGATGCAAAAATCCTCAATAAGATAGTGGCAAACAAAATACACATAGTTATCAAGAAAATCATACACCCTGATCAAGTTGAATTTATCCCAGTAATGCAAGGCTGCTTCAACAAACATAAATCAATCAATGTAATACACTATATTAACAGACTGAAGGACAAAAATTATCTCAATAGATGAAGAAAAAACTTGAGAAAATCCAACACCCATTTATGATCAAAACCCTACAGTGAATTGGAATCAATGAACTTTATCTCAATGTAATACAAGCTATTTATGATAAACCAACAGTCAACATCATACTTAATGGGCAAAAACTGGAACCTTTTA